>CALYOO010000764.1:0-19065 GCA_945261195.1 Cryptosula pallasiana
TTTGTATTCGCGTGAAAATAAAATTTTTATTCCCGCGAAAGCAACGGTTTCCATTCGCGTGAAAATAAATTAGTTATTCCCGCGGAAGCAACGGTTTCCATTCGCGTGAAAATAAATTTGTTATTCCCGCGAAAGCAACAGTTTCCATTTGCGTGAAAATAAAATGTTTATTCCCGCGAAAACAACGGTTTCCATTCACGTGAAAATAAAATGTTTATTCCCGCGAAAGCAACGGGTTCCATTCGTGTGAAAATAAATCATTTATTCCCGCGAAAGCATTGGTTTGTATTCGAGTGAAAATAAATTAATCATTCCCGCGAAAACAATGGTTTCCATTCGCGTGAAAATAAATTCTTTATTCCCGCGAAAGCAACGGTTTGTATTCGCGTGAAAATAAAGTATTTATTCCCGCGAAAGCATTGGTTTGTAATCGCGTGAAAATCAAATTTTTGTTCCCGCAAAAGCAACGGTTTCCATTCGTGTGAAAATAAAATGTTTATTCCCGCGAAAGCAACAGTTTCCATTCGCGTGAAAATAACATGTTTATTCCCGCGAAAGCATTGTTTTGTATTCGCGTGAAAATAAAATGTTTATTCCCGCGAAAGCAACGGTTTCCATTCACGTGAAAATAATTTTTTTTATTCCCGCGAAAGCATTGGTGTTCTTCCGTAAAACAATGTTTCATTAATTTAACCTTATGATAAATGGGATGATTTCAGCTATCTAAGAAGCACTGTTTTTACACAGAAAGCAGTCACTTCAACATTAGCAACTGAAGGAGCAAGATCTACTACAACATCATCTACTACAACTGCTAGAAGGACTTTCTGTTTTGAGGTAAGTCAACTTGATGTACTATTGAGTATAAATTTAATTTTTTATCGATTTAGATACTAACAGCAGTATGATATTGAGTAAATAAATATGTATATGTATATATAGTCAGGTATAAGAAGCGTTTTACTAAAGTGCTCTAATATTGTGAAATATAAGCTATTGGGTAGATAAAATCACTTGGAAAAGTGTAGTGCTGACTAAAAAGTGACTTGTATTGTAGTATAATACAAGTCACTTTTTAGTCAGCACTACACTTTTCCAAGTGATTTTATCTACCCTATATATATATATATATATCTTCAAATTGGTTTGAAAAATAAATCAAAAAATCATAACAAGGATTTTTACTTTATCTTTTAGAATGTCGACACAAGTCAATACAAAACAACTGAAGAATAAAGAACCAAAACCTTCACAAGATAAGAAGGTGATTGATGACAATGTACTTCTTCAACGCACTACGATTCCCTTTCAAAGTGCCAGTCTGAATACTCTGGCAACTCTCATCATCAAAAGTGCCTCTCTGTTAAGTACTCTATCTCCAGCTTCCAGAAGAAACATTGAAAACATAGTCAAAGTTGAAGATTTACCAATACCTACAATTATGCAGGTGTTAATCGTTGAGTTCCATGATGAAACGAACTGCACCATCATCTACAACTATAAAAAGGATGGAAAGATAGAGTGAAGAGCACTATTCCATTAGCAGCAGGATTACTTGTTAATGAAGCTTCGCAAATAAGACCGCTGGTTTTGATCTACAGGTGTGTTGAAAAGACTGGAAAAGCAATTTTTCGTGCTGCTACAGAAACAGGAACTACTTTGAGGTGTAAGAATGCGTTTGATGTATTACCAGAAAAAAGCATGCGACAAATCAATGCTTATTTCGAGGTAGCTCATCTTCAGGATTTCCCAACAGATAGTGTCATATGTTTCCAAAACCCTGAAGTGATAACAAAATCTGACAGGCGATGGAATGGGAATGAAGAGACTCTTCTAGTTCAATACAGAAGTGTTGTAGATGAAGAATTACTGATCGGAGATATGCGCATTCCTCATCAAATAGCTTCTGCTGTGACATCGGAAAGATTTGGAGTTATTCTATTCAAGGGTCTGAGTCGAAACGCAGACAATTCAATTTTCTACAACATCAGTGTGCTCGCAGCTCATCAAGCCTTCGTCCAAGCCTCGGAACTGACTGATAATCCAAAATCTGAGGATTTTCTCAACCACTTCGATGATGCTGAAAAAAAACACTGTGGAAAACAAACTCTCGAGAAGCTAATCTATAACTCAAGGGATTCATATCACTATAGGTAAGTTTTATTAATTTTTACCATAATTTAAAAAAGTTTATTTGTGAAAACTCTGTGTATTCTTACAATGAAAAACCACCTAACTTCTCTCTTTCACGTAAATAACAGTAAAACGATTTATCACGTAAATGATCAATTTGTGAACTTTTTTTTGTGAAACATTTTTGTAAAACATTTTTAAATTATATATATATATATTTCGAATTAAAAAAGGATTTTGTTGTGTCATCAGTGTATTTTTTTACATAAAAAGTGGAAAAATAACAATAGATTATAATTATTTTACAAAAAATACTTAATTTTTCACATGAATGATCCAACTCATAAACATTTTTTGTAAAACATTTTTAAGTTATATATATTTCGGATTAAAAAAAGGGCTTTTTTGCGTAATCAGTGTATTTTTTTTACATAAAAGTTGAAAGAATAACAAAAGGTGATAATTATTTTACAAAAATGTTTAATTATTCACATAAATGATCAACTCATAAACATTTTTTGTAAAACATTTTTAATTTATATATACTTCGGATTAAAAAAAGGATTTTTTTGTGTAATCTTTTTTTTAGCTAGAAGTTAAAAAAAAAATCACAAAAGGTTATATTTATTTTACAAAAATGCTTAATTTCTCACGTAAATAACACGTTTTATCACATAAATGGATAATTCATGAGCGTTTGTTGTAAAACATTTTTAAATTATATATATATATATATATATATATATTTAGAAATTTCGGATCCAGATGAAAAAAAAAAACTTTTTCGTGTGTAATCAGTGTATTTTTTTACATAGAAATTGAAAAAATAACAAAATTTTATAATTATTTTACATTAATTTCAATCATGCTATACTAATACATTACTTTTTATTTTAGTCCATTATATCGTAAAAAGAAAACAGAACAAAGGACTTTCCCTAAAAAATAATGAGCTGAATGATGTAACTCAGTGAGATATTTTCCTGTTATATATAATGTAAACTATCTAATGTAGCTAAGAGTAAAATTCAAATTCGGTAAAATTTATTTATATAATGAATAACTTTTGTATTTTAGTCAATTATTGGATCAAAAAGAATACGGAATACAGGAATTCCTCTCTGAGACTAATAATATATCAGAAGAACATCAAAGAAGATATTGTTCAAGAAAAGTGCTTTGTAACCATTGATATCGTAAGCTATAGTAGTTTGTATTACACAAAATTTACTATAAAACAGTTTTATGAATGTAAAAACTAGATATGGTATTTTCTATTACAATTATTTACCTGTAAATTTTATTCATCTAGAGGGGTAATTTGGTGATTTTTGACAGTTTTTAAAAAAGTTAAAAGTACAAAAAAGATAAAAAAAAGGTATGTAAAAAACCCTGTTTTGAAACATAAGAAATTTAAAAGAAAGGTGTAGGATAACATCTTCACTCAAAAAATTAATACAAATTGAATGGAATAAAAGAATATTTTCCTAAATACCAAAATTTTGTAAATATAAAGTGAAAATCTACAAATATATTTTTTAAAAAAATATCGAAAACTCTATATTTCAATGATTATTTTTTTAAAACATCAAAAAATCAAAAAAAAAAAACAGAAAAACTATGTAATAAAGCCCTGTTTTGAAACATAAAAACTTTAAAAGGATGGTGTAGGATAAAATTCTCACTCAAAAAATTATTGAAAATTGAATGAAATAAAAGAATATTTTCCCAAATACCAAAGTTTTGTAAATATAAAGTGAAAATCTCTATATATATCAGTTTTAAAATAATATCGAAAACTATATATTTCAATGATTATTTTTTAAAAAGTTAAAAAAAGAAAAAAAGTCATATAATAAAACCTTGTTTTGAAACATAAAAAATTTAAAAGGAAGGTGTAGGATAAAATCCTCACTCAAAAAATTATTGAAAATTGAATGGAATAAAAGAATATTTTACCAAATACCGCATTTTTCTTGTAAATATATTGAAAATTGAATGGAATAAAAGAATATTTTACCAAAATACCGCATTTTTCTTGTAAATATATAAACATTTCTAAAATATTGTTGGTGAAATTTACTGGAAAATGGTTTCAAGTGTGTCAAAGACTAAATATGATGTTTTCATTGAAATTGTTATTTTCAAAAGATCCATATAATATCATTGAATCAATTAGTCAAATTTAACACTCAAATTCTTTATTATCTTAATGTTTCTATTGCGATTAATTCTCAAATATTGTAAATTTTAACTATCTAGAGGAGTAATTTGTCGATTTTGATTTGTTTTTTTCTTTTAAAAAAATTATTACGTAATACCACATACTTCAGTTCTAATTCGTTTTGAACAATTTTATGGGAGACGAAGAATAAAAAGTTACATTGATTTAGTTTTAAGAATTGAAGTTGCTATCGAAAATGGTTTGTTCTTGAATGGGTAAATCCATAACTTCCTCATCATCATGACAGAAGTTTTCTGATGATTGCATTTTGAAAAACAAATTACATTGATTTAGTTTTCAGAATTGAAATTGCCATCGAAAATGGTTTGTTCTTGAATGGGTAAATCCATAGCCTTCTCATCATCATGTCTAAGTTTTCTACTCCAATATCTCCAACCTCTCAGAGATAGAGATTGTTCTGTTTAAAAAAATAATGGAAATTGTATATATAAATAATTGTTTTGTAAAAATGGTAAATTTTTGAAAAAATTCAAAAGGAAAATGTGGGATAAGACCCTCACTCAAGAAACTAATTTTGTATGATAGGTTGCTTACCTAACAATAAGAAAATAATGAATAGTGTATATTTAAGCAATTATTGAAAAAAATAATGAAAATTGAATAGAATAAAAGAATATTTTACCAAATAGCCTGTGTTTTTTGTAAAGATATACAAACAGATAAAATTTAACCATTTAGAGGGTGATTTCTTTTTTGCAAAAAAATAATGAAAATTTAATGAAATGAAAGAATATTTTACCAAATACCCTGTTTTTTTGTAAATTTGTACAATTAGATGAAATTTAACCATTTAGAGGATGATTTCTTTTTGCAAAAAAATTAATGAAAATTGAATGAAATGAAAAAATATTTCACCAAATACCTCTTTTTTGTAGATGTATACAAATAGATGAATATCTAACTTTATCCATTTTTTTCCATTTGGGGATCATGTTTTGAAGGTTTTCAAGATATTTTCTTTTAGTAAAAGCTTATGTATTGATTGTCATTACAAGTTGTAGTGTTTTGTATTATTTAATATTTACTGACTCTAGCTATATTATATGAGATTTTCCCTACTTATTACATAATAAATGTATATATTCACATATTGTTTCATTTTTAATCATTGTATTTATTCAATGTAGATATATCTCCTCTCCCTCCCCTCTCTCTCAAGATATCATATGAGTCGGAATTACAAAAAATTATCAAACCTTAAATGCCTTACATTCAAAATCTAGACACCCTATGAGTTATAATTATGTATACAATTATGTAAAAAATTATCATAACTTAAATGCCATACATTCAAAATTTAGATGCCATATAAGTTCAAAATTAAGTAAAAAAATAATCAAAAACTCAAATGCCACTTAAATGCCACTCAAATGCCCCTCAAATAAAATACAATATAAACTCGGCGAATCCATCCAACGCCGTAACCCATTGCCTCAACTCCAAGATCTATTCCACAAAAAAACACTTGGTAGGGAGATCTGCTCATATATTACTACTGGTTGTGAAATGAATTATCGATACGTTTTATTTGACTGGGTTGGGTGGGATGTCACAGAACCCAATAAAAACTGAAATATCTTCAGATTAATACAGGCACCTTTTCTATGAAAGTAAGGTTTCCTACTTAGATTCGCGAAAGCTTATTTTATCAATGACGTCACATTTTTTAGCATTTTAATGGCGGTGTAGAGCAACTCTGTTTTTCAATGAAACAAATATTGCCAATAATTATGGATAAATTTTTCATTGTTCTACACATAAAATACAATTATACTTGTAAGATTTAGATAGCTGACATTTTCATTAGCCTGTAACAGCTATAAAAACCAACCATTACACTCATGGTTTAACTCTTTCAACGTCATTCGCTCCGACCAATAAATTACCTCAGGCATTCACCCGCTTTTTGCAAAAAAAATTCAATTTTCAAAATTTTATTAAAATTTGCCTATATATGATATGGTAACAACTTTATGCTCATATGAATCAGCATTCTCTTTTCTCTTAGGAGAATTAATATCATATTGATTCCACTAGTCTAAACTATTTTATTATTTTTTTAGTTCGGAGACCATTTTTTAGTAATGACCTCAACAGGTCAGCCAGTTACAAAAAAAATAACACAGTAAACGTGAAACTGATAGCACAGCTGAAAAGAAGACAAAATTTTGATATGACTGGCCAAATTTGAAGCAAAAATATCCAAGAGAAGTGTTAGAACACTGCAAAAACAATTGGACACTTGTGGCACAAATGGCCGAAAATTTCGGAAAATTTCTTTTCTGAAAATAATTATTATTTTCATTACAGGCAAAAATAAAACCCTCATTGGTGCACAGATGAACTAGAAACATTTAGAGCTACATTTTGATGTAAAGAACAACATCAGTCAACAACTTTACAAAAATAATAAAAAAAAATTAAAATTAATTATTTATTATCAACGCCATATCTAAATAATTAATTACTAGCTTACTAACCTTCAATTCCATGATCAGAGAGCTCAAACAAGCTAAGATATTAATAGACTAACTAAATCAGAAGAAGAAAACAATTTGCTTGCTCCTTTCCAAAAAAAATTTGCCCATCATTATCAAAAAAAATCCGAAATTTGAAACAGGAAGTGAGGGGTTAAGGATATTTGGAACTGTTTCCGTTTAGAACATCGTACAGACTTTAAACAAAGACCAGAAAATAGGCAATTGTCTGCTCTACACGATGGTATAAAAATTATCTATGTGAGTCTACACAAACGTTTGCAAAACGTTTCGAAAACCGGACGAAAAAAATCACGAGCATTGCTCGTGAAGGATGAAGTGGACAGATAACTTCGCAACGAGCATTGCTCGATGTGGAATGACTAAGAGTTAACAGAAATATGTACCGAGTGCTACATACATATGCACCACAAAAAATAGGAGTAAATGTTATGTAGATGAAAGTGAGGCGCATCGAAAAATTGGGTTTAGTATGAATGCTCTCGTCAGAATACACCTGCAATGATTCAAGTGAGTATTTGAAGTAATTTAATCTAGGTAATTTTACAAGTATTACTTGTAAAAGTAATTATTCGATTGAATACATGGCTGATGTCCTTTGAACATAAACATTATGATTATTATTTTCACCACAAATTTATAATATTAATAATAAACATTCATGATGTGTAACATTATTTCACATGAAAATAAAAAGTAATTGATTATTAACATGATTGGCTATACAGTAGATACAATGAAAATCTCTATTATTATTACTAGAATTGTTGATAATAACAAGACAAGTGGTTATAGATAGTATTTAATTTCAAACAATTATAATAAGTATTATGTATTTCATTATCAAAAACATGCACTTCTGTTGTTATTCTTCATAATTTAAATATATAACATTTATTATTGTTATTACTATTACTATTATTATTATTATTATTATTATTATTATTACTATTATTATCATTTATCATAAATAATAGAACAATTATTTGGATTATATATTTTTTGATAAGACTATCAGGAGTACGTAAAAGAGTCATAACACTACTAGTACTATTATTAAATAATTATTCTAATTGTTGTTATTACTAAATAGTTATTAATTATAATTGCTAACAAATTTTATATGTAAACTATTGGTATTGTTACCATTTATTATAACTATTATTAACAATTTAATATCACCATAACTCACCTGAAGTAAGCATTAAAGCTTCCAGTTGCATATATTTTGCCTTCAACGCTTTGAATTTCGTCCTGCATTGAACCACTGTTTTAAAAATGTTATTTTGTTCCTTTATTAAGTTGGAGATTTCATTAAACAATTCGATATTTCGTTGCCGTGTAGAATCCAGGACTATCTAAGCCTGGCGATCAACTAAATAATCAATGTTTCTGTCTCAGCACACTCCATGCAGTAAGTTCTTGTGTTTCCATGGTAGATGGTGTAAGGCCACGGTTGTGTGCGTGTGCAGGAGTGATCACTGAATGAATGTGATGAGCCCTTAATAATGTTGTGGAACTTCGGATGAAACAATTTATTCAGTGACGGATACGAATATTGCAAGACGTGCATTGCGCAGAATCATTAGGTCGCAGATGCGACGTGCTTATGTTTCCATGCTGAAAACTCAAACGTCGCCGGCAAAATTCGCCAGAGTTGGGCGACTTTCTCCTGTGACAAAAGATGCTGCTACGTGCGCACTTCCATGGATATTTCTACCGCATTATCAGATCGACTTCGAAAGTCGATTTTTTGTCGCGTGATTATCCTCTCATGGAACCTTGGTGATAGTTACTACGATTTATTAAAGACAGGACAATGACTTTAACGAAGAGGGGTGTGTTGTGGGTTTTAATGTTATCTACTTATGCGCACACTGTACTTACACTCTGGTAGCCTTGTATTAGTCGCTAGATAGCCATAATGGTCAAAATCAATCATACCGGATTGACAGACTCTTCGTATGAATTAGTACCGACCCTGTATAGGGCAGTGCCGATCCTGTAGGAAGCTATACCGACCCAGTATGAGTGATTACCGACCTTGTAGGGCCGGCAGGAAGTGACTCAGCCTAGACAGAGTTGCAAAGTAGCCAGGGAAAAGCAGAACGACATATCTGAGAGATAACCGCCTGTAACCTAGACGAAAAGACAAGATCAAAGGCTGATAGAGACAAGAGACCAGGGACAGGAAATGGCTAGGACTGTGATTGGCTATATACCTTATAACCCCACCTACCCTTACTTGGCGCCACATTTATTTAACCATATACTAGCCGCTTGATTCATTATCTATTTATATGCGATTGTTCATTTGCTCATTGTACATTATTCTCATGTGAATGGTTATTATTGAGAAACACTTCCTGTAAATTGCCTATAAAAGGCAGAACTTGTGCATTGACAGATCAGCTGTGATGTGGCTTTTACTACTCGTGTCATTCTGGTTGAATAAATGCATATTTACTCCAAATTCAAACGATTAATTCTGGTAGGAAAGACAAATCTTTCAACAAACCTGTGATTATCTGCCAACTATAACATAACGTATCAGTGTTTCCAGCAAATTATAATAATCAAGCACAAGCTTTAAGGACTGAAAAAATCCGAATTTTTTCAAATGGACTCGCTTATTATCTTGCTAATTGATAACTTGTGTCTCAGCCGAGGGCTCCTTACTGGTTGTAATGTTGGAGATACTCCATCACACATTTTTCGGCACCTTACCGACCTGCTGTTGCCACAAGTTAAACGACAACTGGTGGCAGCTTACCTGTCGGATTGCTACCGACATTAGTTGGTGGATTTCAGCCCCCAAAATCCACTACGATATTCATACATACTGTGCATGAAAACAATTAAGTTAACAACTCTTTTTTATAACAAGGGGTGATTGCGATTACGGTTATCAGCTGTAGTGTTGAACTGCTCGCTACACGTTTATGAGTGTACAACTTAAAACTCAGCATTAATTATCAAATTATAAAGTTATGTTGAACTGATTTGTTTTGATAAAATAACTGCAATTCTATTGCAATTTT
This sequence comes from Cryptosula pallasiana, assembly GCA_945261195.1. Taxonomy (NCBI): domain Eukaryota; kingdom Metazoa; phylum Bryozoa; class Gymnolaemata; order Cheilostomatida; family Cryptosulidae; genus Cryptosula; species Cryptosula pallasiana. The sequence continues at coordinate 9,918 of CALYOO010000764.1, forward strand.
TTAACTTTTTGGATTGAAATTGTTTGTTATTTGTTATCATTTTGCTTGTTGCTAGATACAAAAAACATCATATATATGTGCTATTGAGAAAAACAAAAAAACAATTGTGTGTATTTCATGTTAAAGGTGATTACAGTCAAGCCAAAAAACGTGTACGGAGAGCAACACTGGGAGACGTTGTTTGCACTGATGATGGCGCCAACCGAAAACATCATAAAGCTAATGATAATAGAGGTTAAATTTTGTATTGGTGCTACTCCTTTTAAGGCGCAATAGCCCATGCGGACATTTTCTTCAGCTAATTTTCTAGGGAGCTGTGTTTAACAAAACAAGCTATGTGGAAATTTTGTATTGCAGAGAGCTTGAAAAAGGTGGCTGAGGGAAAATTATGAGAGGTAAAATGCGATATCAGTACGTTCAAGTATAAGGAATAAAAATTTTAAAAAAAATCAGCATTTTCTAGCCGGTTTTAAGTTCATTGTACCAAGCAGTATTTAATAGTTATATGTATTTGCAGAGTTACTTATGCTGAAACAATGCATCTTAGACACCACACAACAAATTCTCAACAGAATTGAAGTATTGGGAAAAAACTAATGAAAACCAAAAAATGAGAAACTTGACTTGGCAAAATTTTTCCTGAGCCATTTAACACAATCAAAGAGCTTGGCCAGCTAGCAATGAGTAGCAAGGAGGAGAAAAGCAAGATTGCATGTATTTAACGTAAATGTAAAAACTCCAGAATGGGCCTCCCTTAGTAGCATAGCCTGAATACAGGTTATGTGTGTTGTTATTATTTCATCATGCCAAAAATATCCCAATGCTCATTTTCATTTCATAATTTAAAAAAGAAACAGTTTCATTGATATTAAAGCCATCAGTCAATCCGTTTTCAAAAAGTACCTTTGCTTCAGGGAGATTTTAGTGATTATCAAAATTTTCTTATCACCTTATTGGATACGTTCCTAAAAATTTATAATCTAAAATATTATTTAAAATCTGGCCTAGGAAGTCATAACCTAATCAGATGCAATTAAAACGCTAAACCGCAAAATTTAGTCTTAGCACGCTGAGAATTCCTCGTTTGTGCTACGCCTTGAGATGCATCAAACGTGTGCAATTAAACATCTAAAGGGCAACAACTCCATCTGAGCTGCTGTTTTATGTAAGACAATCATTGTGTTCTCCTGATTTCTATTGAGCTCTTCCTCTTATCATGCTGCTTAGCAAATCTAATTATAAGTTAAAAACAACTTAACAAATTTGTGTACAACCAACAATTAGCGAAACCTGTGATAATTATTAGTGGAAGCTTCCTGGATTACGGTCTTATCAATTTATATGGCCTTTGTGAAAATTTTGTTTGTTGCTTTATGTGCAAGTTATCGGGTTTTTTGCTTTATGTGCAAGTTATCGGGCTTTTGGACAAACTTTTATTTGTAATTTCATGCGTTGAATTGCTTCACGGTAATGCAATTTTTCAGCATCCTCCGTCAAGGGTATTCGGAAATGACAAAGCAGTTGATTGAAAAATAATCTTGAATTTTGCGGAATTCCCTGTTGTGCCATCGCAAGCTCAGCTGGATCTGACTTGAACTGCAGCTTGTTGGCTAGACTAGAGGAAAAAATGGCAAGTAGACTCAGTGCTGAAGATGATGATGGTGATACGCCTGGGGCATCTGTTGTCTTGCCTTCTACTACTATGTTGTGTAAAACTGAAGGTGAGCCAATAATCTGTGTTTGTTTGATGATTGTAAACACCCTAGTGAGCCATGTATGATTGGCAACCAACTGGAAATTGTATTAATAATTGTTTAAAAAAATGAATTAAATTTTTTTTACAATAATAATTGTAAATGATACTGAGTATTATTATATATTAATACTGTAAAAAAAAATTTTTCCATTATATTTCATACAAATCCTGTTTGCTGCCAATCATACATGGCTCATTGTGGTAAACACAGGGGACTGCAGTCTGGTTCTGGTCATCATATTTGACCACCTCTGGAAGCAAAAAAAAGTTCCCCCACCCCTTTGGGTGGGAGTGGTAGGGGTAGGTCTTAAAACAGCACACATTTTGATCATTGTTTGCACGCACAGGGGGACTGCAGTCTGGTTTTAGGCATCATTTATGACCACCTACAGCAAATAAACCTTAAACCTTCCCCCACTCACATGAAGCGGAGGTAGGTTTATTGTTCCAGGTGGTCAAATATTAATCCATGGTCCCACCCCTGGGCCATCCTACCCCCAGAAAACGGCCAAGGAGAGACTGATTCATGATTTCGTGCCTCCATCATTACCAGGGATGAAAACATGCGTGCCCAGCATGCATGATGGCAAAATATGTTGCACACATAATCCTTGTTATGGTGCACAAGGTCCCAGCATCAATTCCCACTCAGAGACAATATTGTTCGCTAGTTTTCTGAGATTTAAGAATAATTTGTTCACTTTCAAATGTTCTGGTTTGGGAAACACAATCTCAGGACATTTGTGTGTTTTGGGGTGTATAGTGCACCCATGAATGTTGTTCTTTAAATATAGAGCAACTCATCAGAGTGTAACAAGTATTAAAAAGTCTGTCGCACAAAATGCACTTTGTGGGGGCATATTATCAATTGTTGGTGAGCTGTCACATTTTTGCAGGATTTCTTGAGGCAGAGATATAGGAAAGTTCCAGAAAGACAGACAACAAAAACAGAAGTTATTGAGTTGGTGAGGACTGATTCTGGTCCCGCCGCAACAGTGTCGGGAGAGCTGTCTCTCTAGCTTTCGGGAGACTGATGCACAACAAAGGACTGAAGATGTAAGTGTGTTAAGTGACATGGCATACATTGCTACAGACTGCTTGCAGTAATTTCAATCGAGCTGTCAGACATGCCATGTCAGCAAAGAAACAAACTTGTGTATCTGTTTGTTTAAGAAGGATATATACATGCATCTTGCTAAGATCTCTCCCAGAGAGAATCGAGAGTATCCAGCCATGCTGAGCTATGCTCGAGACACTGAACCTTTCGCATGAAAAATGCTGCTCAGCAACGCCGCACCAATACAAGGCAGCAAGAGAGCAAAGCAACCTGAGACTCCTCCAAGACCCCTATGTCGTCATATTAAAGTGCGATCGATGTATTATGATTACAATTTGAAGGGTTCCAGAGCTAAACCGACCCCTCTGAAAGTGAAACCAGTTGCTGTACATGCTCAGACCACACCACAGTTACCACAAACCCACAGGCCACAAGCTTCCATACCATCACGATTTCTCCATTAACTTCCATGGAAGAGCAGTTCCAATGGCAAGACTAATGAAACAATCAAATTTCTGCAGGCATAGCACCACTGAAATTTTAATCTTGACTGCAGTTAGGATACCTTTGAATACGAAGCAATAGATTTATTAGCTAATGGAAGTTTCTCTTTTATATAACAGATGCTGTCAACAGAAGAAACCAGATTTATTGGTGAGTTGCGGAAAGGCAATGTATGTTTAAATGGACTGACCAAACAGTAAAAAGCGTCGTTGGATGCTGCTGTGGTAGAGCACACTGTGCAAGTGGTAAGTCAGAACTTATGAGGTAAGCGAAGAAAGGTGACAGCTTGATAATTAGATAAGATGCTGGAGCGATGGAAATGTTTAGCTTTCAGTTAAGTGTGTTAATTGCATTACTTTGAAAATTGTTTATCTCACTTTAATGTTATGGTACTGGTAAGTGGCTTTGAAGTGTCCAAACAAGGGTGTAAAAAGTGTTTCTTGGTCATATGGTGGCAGCGTTCCAATATCACTATGGTCACAATTGAATGGTGCATTCACAGAACAGAATAACAGAATCTGAACTGAACAATTAATCTGAGTTTGGATTGTTATAGAAATGCTGGGACAAGTTCCAGGAGCACCTGCCAATGCTCACTAGTGTCATAGTTGGAGCATGCACTCGGAAAAATCAAGATAACTTGAAACACAAGACGCTGCAGAAAGTTACACCGGCTATCACTGCTGTAATAGCCAAATGTGGTTTCTTCTTTAGTACCTGATTGTCTTCCATGAAGACCTACTATGGCTTGATGCTCACCAACGGTCGACTCACATCAACATATCTTAATCGAATGGCTCACTTAGGAGATACTCTAACTGCACGTGCGATCAACACCAAACAGGCAGAATTGGTATCCGACAACAGGAATCCCTTGAGAACATGGGATGACCAATGTACGGAGTACGGTGTGGTGTTGGACAATGTAGATATTATGAAAAGACCGAGGAGAAAAAAAAGGCAACAGGCAACACGATGAATCATATGGTGCAGGCTATTGCGGTTGAGGAACGAGTGAAATTTGACGGCACGATGTCTTCGGTCACACTGTCCATCAGTGACCTCAAGCCTGACCACATATCACCCACTCAAAAAAATCACGGCAAGCTTGAAACTCTGATGACAACATGGTTGCTGCGCCTTTGGTCGCTGCCAGCGTAAACAATGTGGTCACTCACTTCATCATGGCATCTAATTGCGCGCAATATGGCGCAAGTTAGCGTTCTAGAGCGGAAGATGATTTTATGGCTGAGACTGCTAATTCCTGAGAAGAGGGCTCAGGGGTTCAATGTCTTCTGCTTTAGCCACAAAAAAGTGCAAACATACTGAGACATAAGATTTACTGCAGTAAGTCCGTCAAGTGTATGAATCAGTTGAGCAGTACAATTGTAAACTACAATTGTGTTCACTCAGTATGTTGGTCCATATTGCTTGACATTTTCATTTTCAAAATCGTAATTTTTATACACTCTGTAACTATCATCTACTCATAAATTATCAAGTGGGGATTTCATAAACCTGAATAAAAAGATTTTTACTAGCGCCCACTCATAAAACTGAGGGAAACCCATTGAAAGGCGCTTTATTACACTATTGGGTTTCAGTTAGAAGTTAGCAGTCGTAGCGTGAGGTTGTGAGCTCGGCTGAGCTCTTCAAATACTTCTAATTGCATAGCTTTCTTCTCTAGCTATAATTTCATCATTGTGAAGCTCTACATATTTTCTTCATAAACAACTACTAAATCTGAAGAATATATTGACTGCTATCAAGCCTTGTCAACTGCAGGGGGTGGGGTAATCTCTATGAACCACCCCCAAATTGGGTAAGTCCCTAATACATGTTCATGGTAGAATCATACCTCGGCAAAAGTCTGACGCTGAGAGCTCTGCTACTCTGGAGCTGGTCCTAGAACAATTGAAGTTGTTAAATGGGCAAATTTCTAAGATAGAGGATAGATTTGAGAACATAGCGAAAAGCTTGGAATTTCACTTTCAGACTGTAAATGATCTGCATCAAGAGATTAGCTCTATCAAACAATGTCTTCCATCAATTGAAGAGAAAGTTGAGGATCAGGATAACCTAATGCTCAATAAATCTGTAGACATTCGGGGCATCCCCTATCATTCAAACGAACAACTAAACCAGATTGTCACCAAACTCGCTGAACAAAAGAATCTACAAATTGACGCAAACAATATTGATTTAGCGTACGGCAAGAGTAAAAAATCAATTATAGTTAGATTCTTACAAACACATGTGAGAAACTCTTTTCTTCAAGCTTTCCGGATATCCAACTCTGGACCTCTTGTTTCGGCTGACCTTGGATACAAAGACTCCAAATCTAAAGTTTATGTCAATGAACTACTATCTTTTGAAACGAGGAGACTTTTTTACATGGCTAGACAATTTAAATCAACCAATAACTACCAATATGCCTGGTCACGTAATCAACAAGTATATGTCAAGAAGTCCCAGGAGTCACAAGCGGTTCGAATTAAATGCGAGAATGACCTCAAGTCTCTTTCAAAGGACCAACTATGTTATGTTTTTGATGACTAGAGATAAATCTAACCATTGTCATGTTTTTTCCCAAATATAGAATGCCTTAGTTATAACCCTGCAGACCTGCAACAACTAAACTGTGACGGCTTTAGTATTGTACACTGCAACATTCGCAGTTTAAAGAAAAGTTATAACAAAATTCTGAAATTAATTTCATACTTTAACTTCTCATTTGATGTAATCTGTGTTAGCGAAACTTTGCTTTACGATAACCAACTCTCTTTCTTTCCGATTTCTAATTATATATTTATATGTGACAGCCGCTCTTCTAAGTGTGGAGGCACAGGAGTCTATGTGCGCAGTGGCCTGGCTGTACTGGAATCTAAATCTGTGTCATTGACTGGGGCAGAGGCTGTTTCAGTGAGGCTTGCTGGTGTTGGTGAGAGACCTCTGCTGGTTACTTCGGTATACAGAGCGCCATCCGCTGACTCTGGTGGGTTTCTGAATGATTTAGACTCGTATCTGTCCTTGCATGGTGTGGGGGGTGTGGATCATATTCTGGCCGGAGACCTCAACATTAACACTTTAGCCTCAGACTCATCTGGCTAACTTGATCTCATTCATCAATTCAACTTAACAAATCTTATCACTATTCCCACTCGCATCTCCTCTCATTCAAGCACTTGTATAGATCACATACTTACCAATTTGTCAACTTAAAATATTACATGTGGCTCAATTGAAGCAGATACATCAGACCATTTTCCGATCTTTGCTTGTTTCAATGCCTTAAATTTGAGTGCAGCTCCTCGTAGAATGACACGCAACTATAAAAAACTCCATTTAATTAATATAGAAAGCTACTTTGCCTCTGTAAATTGGGACACCCTTGTATTCAATGTACTTGATGCAAACACAACTTATGAAAACTTCACTGCAAAAACAGCTGAAATATTTAATAGCATTGCTCCACTTCAAGAAAAAACACCTTTTGTCAATAAAAAGTTCTCTAACCCATGGATGACATCCCACTTGCTACTCAAAATAACTGAGAAAGATCGTATGTTTAAAAAGTTCAAATCTTTTCCGTTTAGTCCTAAATTAAAAAATTCCTACATCAGATTGAGAAATCTAGTTTCAACATTACTAAAACAGGCAAAGGCCAAATACTACGAGAATTTAATATCAAAGCAGTCTAACCCTAGAAAACTCTGGGAAATTATAAACAGCGCTTATGGCCGTGGACATAACAGGCATCAGATTATACAAAAAATAGCAAACTCATCAACAGCGGAGCTAATAGCTGATAAGACACAAATAGCCACTGAATTTAATAACTACTTCACACATATTGGGCCCAAGCTTGCAGATGCTATCACACCTAATTTATTAAAATCTGAGGACTTAGCTCCACCTGACAGAGATCATAGTGTTTTTAGTATATCCGAAGTTGATCAAACAGTTGTAATCGAAGAGATAAATAACCTAAATGAGAGAAAAGCTTAAGGATTGGATAGTGTACCAGCAAAACTAGTAAAATCATGCGCCCAATACATTGCACCTCCATTAACCTACATCATAAATCTCTGTTTTAAAAACTGCTGTGTACCCATTAAAATGAAGGCTGCGAAAGTACTCCCAATATATAAAAACGAAGGAAGTAAACTATCTTGTAGTAATTATCCTCTAATCTCAATTTTACCAATTTACTCTAAAATATTTGAACGCATAATAAACACCCAGATGCATTTACATCTTGATTCAAATAGTATTTTGTCACTGCACCAATATGGATTCCAAAAGCGAAAGGGCACAAGGGAAGCCTTGATTGATTTTTCTGACAATGCATTTTACGCTTTAAATAAAAGTCTCCATATTGGGATAATTTATTGACTTCTCAAAGGCGTTCGACACCATTGATCTTAAAATTTTGATATCTAAAATGGAACATTTGAAATTTTCGCAGAGCTCCCAGAATCTCTTTAAAAGCTATTTAACAGATAGGACACAGTCAGTAGTGTTAGACAATGTTTGGTCAACTCCATTGCCAGTGACATGTGGAGTTTCTCAAGGGTCAATTTTGGGACCAACTCTTTTTTTATTATATATAAACGACTTGATGGTTAGCGCTGGTACTTTTAAAACTATCTTGTTTGCAGACGACACAAACTTGTTTTATACTTCAAAAAACTTAAATGATGAGATTGCGTTAGTAAATAATGGACTTCAAAAAGTTAAAACTTGGTGTGATGTTAATAAACTAACGCTAAATGTTGACAAGACAAATTATATTGTAATAAAAAACCCTCCAAATCGTTTTTCAATTAATGAAAGATGTGATAGTTAATAATAACAGCTTGAAAATGGCAGAAACAATTAAATTTTTAGGTATTACAATAGATTCAACATTAAATTGGGCTAAACATATTGAGAACTTAAGATCCAAGCTTCGTCAAAGCTTGGGCATTATATACCAAGCATCGACTTTCATGTCTGAAAAGGCCCTCCTGCCACTCTATAATAGTTTAATAAACAGCAATCTAGTTTATTGCATTGAGGCATGGGGCAATACTCCCAAAACCCACTTAAATAAATTGCTCACAATTCAGAAGCGTCTCTCACGTATAATTTACGACAAAAACCCCCAACACCCGTCATCTACATTATTCCAAAAAGCAAAATTTTTACCCATCAGCTCCTTACATTTCTTTAGAATTTGCCTTCTCGCTCATTCTAAGTTTATTAGTACACCTCCTTCTACACCCTTTTACACTACTCGTAACTCTGACATGGTCTTACCTGTTCCACATGCCACAACCGTGTGTGGGCAGAGGCGGGTCACCTATCGGATGTCGGTGGCATGGAACTCGCTACCATTGAGATATCGGAGGATGGCCAGTGAAAAGGCTGTTAAAGCAAGCTTGAAGCAACACCTGCTGGACTCGCTGGAGTAGTCTCTGCCCCTAAAGCGAGTGTTAACTGTTAACTGCATTTTAGCCCTGCGCCTTGACTAGCCATGCTCTTGCGCACATGGGCTCTCATTGCACCTATCTCTGTGTTTATGTACTCTTTTATATCATGTCTTATGAGGAATAAACAAACAAACAAATACCAGTCACATTTGCCGACTATCATATTTAAATGTTTTAAGAGAATATTCCTTTTTTATTTGGTGCCTAAATCAGGGGGGAGGAAATCCTGATATAACACAATCAATATTGTTTCACCATTGCTCAAGTAAAAGACTGGTGAAAAAATTGATTGTTTCTGACAAAAAAATTGAGCTTAATTAACAGATCTCTTACATGACACGAGCCCACTCGGAATGA
>CALYOO010000765.1:0-18751 GCA_945261195.1 Cryptosula pallasiana
TCCAAAAGCATTTTCAGGCCATTCTGAGCACATTTCATCATTTCGGTGATCCTAGACAAACAGTTTCAAAACACATTTTTTATAGCTCCAAAAGCATTTTCAGGCCATTCTGAGCACATTTCATCATTTCAGTGATCCTCGACAAAACAGTTCAAAACACATTTTTTTCAGCTCCAAAAGCATTTTCAGGCCATTCTGCGCACATTTCATCATTTCAGTGATCCTAGACAAAAAAGTTCTGAACACATTTTTTATAGCTCCAAAAGCATTTTCAGGCCATTCTGAGCACATTTCATCATTTCAGTGATCCTAGACAAACAGTTTCAAAACACAACTTTTTAAGCACCAAAAGCGTTTTCAGGCCATTCTGAGCACATTTCATCATTTCAGTGATCCTAGACAAAAAAGTTCAAAACACCATTCTTATAGCTCCAAAAGCATTTTCAGGCCATTCTGAGCACAATTCATCATTTCAGTGATCCTAGACAAAAAAGTTCAAAACACATTTTTTATAGCTCCAAAAGAATTTTCAGGCTAATCTGAGCACATTTTATCATTTCAGTGATCCTAGACAAACAGTTTCGAGACACAATATTTATAGCTCCAAAAGCGTTTTCAGGCAATTCTGATCACATTTCATCATTTCAGTGATCCTAGACAAAAAAGTTCAGAACATGTTTTTTTTAGCTCCAAAAGCATTTTCAGCCCATTCTGAGCACATTTCATCATTTCAGTGATCCTAGACATTTTCAAAACACATTTTTCATAGCTTCAAAAGCATTTTCAAGCCATTCTGAGCACATTTCATCATTTCAGTGATCCTAGACAAACAGTTTCAAAACACATTTTTTATAGCTTCAAAAGCATTTTCAAGCCATTCTGAGCACATTTCATCATTCCAGTGATCCCAGACAAAAAAGTTCAAAACACATTTTTTCAGCTCCAAAAAGCATTTTCAGGCCATTCTGAGCACATTTCATCATTTCAGTGATCCTAGGCTTAAAAGTTCAAAACACATTTTTTATAGCTCCAAAAGCATTTTCAGGCCATTCTGAGCACATTTCATCATTTCAGTGATCCTAGACAAACAGTTTCAAAACACTTTTTTTATAGCTCCAAAGGCATTTCCAGGACATTCTGAACACGTTTCATCATTTCAGTGATTCAAGACAAAAAAATTCAGAACACATTTTTTTAGCTCCAAAAGCATTTTCAGGCCATTCTGAGCACATTTCATCATTTCAGTGATCCAACACAAAAAAGTTCAAAACACATTTTTTTTAGCTCCAAAAGCGTTTTCAGGCCATTCTGGGCACATTTCATCATTTCAGTGATCCTAGACAAACAGTTTCAAAACACAACTTTTAAAGCTCCAAAAACGTTTTCAGGCCATTCTGAGCACATTTCATCATTTCGGTGATCCTAAACCAAAATTTTCAAAACACGTTTTTTATTGCTCCAAAAGCATTTTCAGGCCATTCTGAGCACATTTCATCATTTCAGTGATCCAAGACAAAAAAGTTCAAAACACATTTCTTACAGCTCCAAAAGCATTTTCAAGCCATTCTGAGCACATTTCATCATTTCAGTGATCCTAGACAAAAAAGTTCAAAACACATTTTCTTAGCTCCAAAAGCATTTTCAGGACTTTCTGAGCACATTTCATCATTTCAGTGATCCTAGACAAAAAAGTTCAAAACACAATTTTTAGCTCCAAAAGCATTTTCAGGCCATTCCGAGCACATTTCATCTTTTCAGTGATCCTAGACCAAAAAGTTCAAAACACATTTTTTTATAGCTCCAAAAGCATTTTCAGGCTATTCTGAGCACATTTCATCATTTCAGTGATCCTCGACAAAAAAGTTCAAAACACATTTTTTTCAGCTCAAAAAACATTTTCAGGCCATTCTGAGCACATTTCATCTTTTCAGTGACCGTAAACAAACAGTTTCAAAACACAACTTTTAAAGCTCCAAAAGCGTTTTCCGGCCATTCTGAGCACATTTCATCATTTCAGTGATCCTAGACAAAAAAGTCCAAAACACGTTACTCATAGCTCCAAAAGCATTTTCAGGCCATTTTGAGCACATTTCATCATTTCAGTGATCCTAGACAAAAAAGTTCAAAGACATTTTTTAAAGCTCCAAAAGCATTTTCAGGCCATTCTGAGCACATTTCATCATTTCAGTGATCCTAGACAAAAAAGTTCAAAACACATTTTTTTTAGCTCCAAAAACATTTTCACGCCACTCTGAACACATTTCATCATTTTAGTGATCCTCGACAAACAGTTTCAAAACACATTTTTTATAGCTCCAAAAGCATTTTCAAGCCGATCTGAGCACATTTCATCATTTCCGTGATCCTAGACAAAAAAGTTCAAAACACATTTTTTTAGCTCCAAAAGCATTTTCAGGCCATTCTGAGCACATTTCATCATTTCAGTGATCCAACACAAAAAAGTTCAAAACACATTTTTTTTAGCTCCAAAAGCATTTTCAGGCCATTCTGAGCACATTTCATCATTTCAGTGATCTTAGACAAACAGTTTCAAAACACAACTTTTAAAGCTCCAAAAACGTTTTCAGGCCATTCTGAGCACATTTCATCATTTCGGTAATCCTAAACAGAAAGTTTAAAAACACGTTTTTTATTGCTCCAAAACCATTTTCAGGCCGTTCTGAGCACGTTTCATCATTTCAGTGATCCAAGACAAAAAAGTTCAAAACACATTTTTTTAACTCCAAAAGCATTTTCAGGCCATTCTGAGCACATTTCATCATTTCAGTGATCCTAGACAAACAGTTTCCAAATACATTTTTTATAGCTTCAAAAGCATTTTCAAGCCATTCTGAGCACATTTCATCATTTCAGTGATCCTAGACAAAAAAGTTCAAAACACATTTCTTTAGCTCCAAAAGCATTTTCAGGCCATTCTGAGCACATTTCATCATTTCAGTGATCCTAGGCTTAAAAGTTAAAAAGACATTTTTTACAGCTCCAAAATCATTTTCAGGCCATTCTGAGCACATTTCATCATTTCAGTGATCCTAGACAAACAGTTTCAAAACACAACTTTTAAAGCTCCAAAAACGTTTTCAGGCTATTCTGAGCACATTTCATCATTTCACTGATCCTAGACAAAAAGTTTCAAAACACTTTTTTTATAGCTCCAAAAGCATTTTCAGGCCATTCTGAGCACGTTTCATCATTTCAGTGATTCAAGACAAAAAAATTCAGAACACATTTTTTTCGCTCCAAAAGCATTTTCAGGCCATTCTGAGCACATTTCATCATTTCAGTGATCCAACACAAAAAAGTTCAAAACACATTTTTTTTAGCTCCAAAAGCATTTTCAGGCCATTCTGAGCACATTTCATCATTTCAGTGATCTTAGACAAACAGTTTCAAAACACAACTTTTAAAGCTCCAAAAACGTTTTCAGGCCATTCTGAGCACATTTCATCATTTCGGTAATCCTAAACAGAAAGTTTAAAAACACGTTTCTTTTTGCTCCAAAACCATTTTCAGGCCGTTCTGAGCACATTTCATCATTTCAGTGATCCAAGACAAAAAAGTTCAAAACACATTTTTTACAGCTCCAAAAGCATATTCAAGCCATTCTGAGCACATTTCATCATTTCAGTGATCCTAGACAAAAAAGTTCAAAACACATTTTTTTAACTCCAAAAGCATTTTCAGGCCATTCTGAGCACATTTCATCATTTCAGTGATCCTAGACAAAAAAGTTCAAAACACAATTTTAAGCTCCAAAAGCATTTTCAGGCCATTCCGAGCGCATTTCATCATTTCAGTGATTCTAAACCAAAAAGTTCAAAACACATTTTTTATAGCTCCAAAAGCATTTTCAGGCTACTCTGAGCACATTTCATCATTTCAGTGGTCCTAGACAAAAAGTTTCAAAACGCTTTTTTCATAGCTCCAAAAGCATTTTCAGGCCATTCTGAGCACATTTTATCATTTCAGTGATCCTCGACAAAAAAGTTCAAAACACATTTTTTTCAGCTCCAAAAGCATTTTCAGGCCATTCTGAGCACATTTCATCATTTCGGTAGTAGTAATATATGAGCAGATCTCCCTACCAAGTGTTTTTTCGTGGATTAGATCTTGGAGGTTATGCAATGGGTTACGACGTTGGATGAATTCGCCGAGTTTATATTGTATTTCATTTGAGGGGTACTTGAGAGGCATTTGAGTGGCATTTAAGTGGCATTTGAGTTTTGATTATTTTTTTTACTTAATTTGAACTTATATGGCATATAGATTTTGAATGTATGGCATTCAAGTTTTGATAATTTTTTTACATAACTCGAACTCATATGGTATCTTGAGAGAGAGGGGAGAGGAGAGAGGAGAGATGGGAGATGAGAGAGGAGAGAGAGAGAGGAGAGAAAGGAGAGAGAGGAGAGAGATTTTTTAGTTTTCTATACATTCATGTATATATGGTTAATTATGTACATATTTATGGCTATATTTATATCTACATAGAGAGAGAGGATATATATCTACATTGAATAAATATATTGATCAAAAATGAAACATTTTATGGTTATATAGCTGATTACATAATAAGTAGGGAAAATCTTCCCATATAATATAGCTAGAGTCAGTAAATACTAAATAATACAAAGCACTACAACTTGTAATGATAATCAATGCATTCATACACACATACATATGGTATCTTGAAAGAGAGAAAGAGAGAGAGGAGAGAGAGATCTTTTAGTTCTCTATACATTAATGTATATATGGTCGATTATGTACATAGTTATGGGTATATTTATATCTACATAGAGAGAGGAGAGAGGAGATATATCTAAATTGAATAATAACATTGATTAAAAATGAATCATTGTATGATTATATACATTTATTACATAACGAGTAAGGAAAATCTCCCCATATAATATAGCTAGAGTCAGTAAATACTAAGTAATACAAAGCACTACAACTTGTAATAAATACAAAGTAATAACAGTTAATGCATAGTTTGTTCCTTTACAATGTTGTCTTTGATGTACTGATGCTATATCTTAGGAAAGAAGACTTCTGTTCTATGTGCTTTTAATTTCGTAATGAACTAAAATAAAAAAGTTATGTATTAGTATAGAATGATTAAGCAAAAATGTAAAATAATTACATGAATTTGAATTATAGTTCTAGTCACATTGGATAGTTTACATTATTAGAAAAGGGAAATAACTCACCAAGTTACATTGTTCAACTTGTTTTTTCTTAAGCATTATTTTCACCAAGTGCTTTTGATTCTCTTTCATCTATCTAAAACAAAACAAAAAATACTTGTTTTATAAATATGTTGTAAAAAATACACTAATTAACCAAAAAAGTGCTTTTTTTTACCTGGAAAAATGTACATATTCAACATTTTGTTGTAAAAAATACATTATTTTACACCAAAAAAGTCCTTTTTTCACCTGGAAAATGTATATATTCAGCATTTTGTTGTAAAAAAATACACTAATTACATCAAAAAAGTCCTATTTTCACCTTAAAAATGTATATATTCAGCGTTTTGTTGTAAATAATACACTAATTACATCAAAAAAAAGTCCTTTTTTTACCTGGAAAAGGTATATATTCAGCATTTTGTTGTAAAAAAATACATTATTTACACCAAAACAGTCCTTTTTTCACCTGGAAAATGTATATATTCAGCATTTTGTTGTAAAAAAATACACTAATTACATCAAAAAAGTCCTTTTTTCACCTGGAAAATGCATATATTAAGCATTTTGTTGTAAAAAAATACATTATTTACACCAAAAAAGTCCTTTTTTCACCTGGAAAAATGTATATATTCAGCATTTTGTTGTAAAAAATACACTAATTACATCAAAAAAGTCCCTTTTTCACCTGGAAAATGTATATATTCAGCATTTTGTTGTAAAAAAACACACTAATTACATCAAAAAAGTCCTTTTTTCACCTGGAAAATGCATGTATTCAGCATTTTGTAGTAAAAAATGACATTATTTACACCAAAAACAGTCCTTTTTTCACATGGAAAATATATATATTCAGCATTTTGTTGTAAAAAATACACTAATTTCACCAAAAAAGTCTGTTTTTCACTTGGAAAATGTATAGATTCAGCATTTTGTTTAATTTATGGTAAAAATTAGTAAAACTCACCAATAGTGATATGATTGTCTTGAGTTATAGATTAGCTTCTTGAGCTCTTGTTCTGGACAGTTTTTTCAGCATCATCGAAGTATAATCCATGTAGTTTGAGTCTTCATTGGTTTGGTATCATCTAAGTCGGAGAGAAAGTAATGTTGTGTAACATTGACTCTTCATTGGTTTGGTATCATCTTGTCTTCAAAATCCATGTAGTTTGAGTCTTCATTGGTTTGGAATCATCTAAGTAGGTGGTAGATCTTGAAAGGAATTCTTGCTGTGTTGGAGAAGTATGCTGTCTTCAAAATCCATGTAGTTTGAGTCTTCATTGGTTTGGTATCATCTAAGTAGGTGGTAGATCTTGAAAGGAATTCTTGCAGTGTTGGAGAAATATGCTGTCTTCAAAATCCATGTAGTTTGAGTCTTCATTGGTTTGGTATAATCTAAGTAGGTGGTAGATCTTGAAATGAATTCTTGCTGTGTTGGAGAAGTGTGCTGTCTTCAAAATTCATGTAGTTTGAGTATTCATTGGTTTGGCATCATCTAAGTAGGTGGTAGATCTTGAAAGGAATTCTTGCTGTGTTTTAGAAGTGTGCTGTCTTCAAAATCCATGTAGTTTGAGTCTTCATTGATTTGGTATCATCTAAGTAGGTGGTAGATCTTGAAAGGAATTCTTGCTGCGTTGGAGAAGTGTGCTGTCTTCAAAATCCATGTAGTTTGAGTCTTCATTGGTTTTTATCATCTAAGTAGGTGGTAGATCTTGAAATGAATTCTTGCTGTGTTGGAGAAGTGTGCAGTCTTCAAAATCCATGTAGTTTGAGTCTTCATTGGTTTGGTATCATCTAAGTAGGTGGTAGATCTTGAAAGGAATTCTTGCTATGTTGGAGAAGTGTGCAGTCTTCAAAATCCATGTAGTTTGAGTCTTCATTGGTTTGGTATCATCTAAGTAGGTGGTAGATCTTGAAAGGAATTCTTGCTGTGTTGGGAAAGGAATTCTTGCTGTGTTGGAGAATTGTGCTGTCTTCAAAATCTATGTAGTTTGAGTCTTCATTGATTTGGTATCATCTAAGTAGGTGGTAGATCTTGAAAGGAATTCTTCAAAATCCATGTGGTTTGAGTCTTTATTGGTTTGGTATCATCTAAGTAGGAGGTAGATCTTGAAAGGAATTCTTGCTGTGTTGGAGAAGTGTGCTGTCTTCAAAATCCATGTAGTTTGAGTCTTCATTGGTTTGGCATCATCTAAGTAGGTGGTAGGTCTTAAAAGGAATTCTTGCTGTGTTGAAGAAGTGTGCTTAGGTGGTAGATCTTGAAATGAATTCTTGCTGTGTTGGAGAAGTATGCTGTCTTCAAAATCCATGTAGTTTGAGTCTTCATTGGATTGGTATCATCTAAGTAGGTGGTGGATCTTGAAAGGAATTCTTGCTGTGTTGGAGAAGTGTGATGTCTTCAAAATCCATGTAGTTTGAGTCTTCATTGGTTTGGTATTATCTAAGTATGTGGTAGATCTTGAAATGAATTCTTGCTGTGTTGGAGAAGTATGCTGTCTTCAAAATCCATGTAGTTTGAGTCTTCATTGGTTTGGTATTGTCTAAGTAGGTGGTAGATCTTGAAAGGAATTCTTGCTGTGTTGGGAAAGGAATTCTTGCTGTGTTGAAGAAGTGTGCTGTCTTCAAAATCTATGTAGTTTGAGTCTTCATTGAGTTGGTATCATCTAAGTAGGTGGTAGATCTTGAAAGGAATTCTTTCTGTGTTGGAGAAGTGTGTTGTCTTCAAAATCTATGTGAAGTATGTTGTCTTCAAAATCCATGTAGTTTGAGTCTTCATTTGTTTGGTACCACCTAAGTAGGTGGTAGATCTTGATAGGAATTCTTGCTATGTTGGAGAAGTGTGCTGTCTTCAGAATCCATGTAGTTTGAGTCTTCATTGGTTTGGTATCATCTAAGTAGGTGGTAGATCTTGAAAGGAATTCTTGCTATGTTGGAGAAGTGTGCTGTCTTCAAAATCCATGTAGTTTGAGTCTTCATTGGTTTGGTATCATCTAAGTAGGTGGTAGATCTTGAAATGAATTTTTGCTGTGTTGGAGAAGTATGCTGTCTTCAAAATTCATGTAGTTTGAGTCTTCATTGGTTTGGTATCATCTAAGTAAGTGGTAGATCTTGAAAGGAATTCTTGCTGTGTTGGAGAAGTGTGCTGTCTTCAAAATCCATGTAGTTTGAGTCTTCATTGGTTTGGTATCATCTAAGCAGGTGGTAGATCTTGAAAGAAATTCTTGCTGTGTTGGAGAAGTGTGCTGTCTTCAAAATCCATGTAGTTTGAGTCTTCATTGATTTGGTATCATCTAAGTAGGTGGTAGATCTTGAAAGGAATTCTTCAAAATCCATGTGGTTTGAGTCTTTATTGGTTTGGGATCATCTAAGTAGGAGGTAGATCTTGAAAGGAATTCTTGCTGTGTTGGAGAAGTGTGCTGTCTTCAAAATCCATGTAGTTTGAGTCTTCATTGGTTTGGCATCATCTAAGTAGGTGGTAGGTCTTAAAAGGAATTCTTGCTGTGTTGAAGAAGTGTGCTGTCTTCAAAATTCATGTAGTTTGACTCTTCATTGGTTTGGTATCATATAAGTAGGAGAAAAAGTCATGTTGTGTTACATCTATCATTGGTGTTGGTAGATCTTGACCAGATGTTTTATAGTCTTTGCTGCTACTGCGTTTTGTCTCAAACAAGAGTCCAAAGTAGGCATTGTGTCTACAAAATACAAAAGATTGATTGTTACAATTGATTCATTTATTTTCATCGGCTTTATCTACATAAAGTAGCGAAGAAAAAGTTTGTGTGAGTATGAAACTATCTAGTAGAGATAACTTTATATCTAGGTTCAACTAGCATTAAATAATTATTTGGTAATAACAAATAATTAGAGTTGGTTACTTTACTAGTGCTCGGGCAAACACACAATTTTGGTAATGTCAAAGTCTGTGATCTTACAAAGAAATATCTTAGATGTTATTAGCATAAAATTTAAAAATAAATAATTAGAGCTTTCTACTAGTGTTAAATAATTATTGATATTGATTATTTTTTACCTTATCACCACTTAGAGCCAGATGATTTAATTAACTAAAGACAAATAATTATTTTAGCATTTCTTACCTTGATGGTCTCCTAGTAGCTGTAGTAGATGATGCTTCTCCGCTTGCTGTTGAAGAACTGGATGCTTTCTGTGTGAAAACAGTGGCTCTTAAATAGCTAAAGTTGCACTGATAAAACCCTATGAATCAGCATTTTTTCCAATGCTTTCGCGGGAATAAATAATTTTTTTCAGGCGAATAGAAACTGTTGCTTTCGCGGGAATAAATAATTTATTTTCAGGCGAATAGAAACTGTTGCTTTCGCGGGAATAAATAATTTATTTTCAGGCAAGTAAAAACTGCTTCTTTCGCGGGAATAAATAATTTATTTTCACGCGAATAGAAACTGTTGCTTTCGCGGGAATAAATATTTTATTTTCAGGCGAATAGAAACTGTTGCTTTCGCGGGAATAAATAATTTATTTTCATGCGAATAGAAACTGTTGCTTTCGCGGGAATAAGCAATTTATTTTCCCGCGAATGGAACCTGTTGCTTTCGCAGGAATAAGAATTTTATTTTCCCGCGAATACAAACCAATGTTTTCGCAGGAATAAAAATTTTATTTTCCCGCGAATACAAACCAATGCTTTCGCGGGAATAAATAATTTATTTTCCCGCGAATGGAACTTGTTGCTTTCGATGGAATAAAATTTTTATTTTCCTGCGAATACAAACCAATGCTTTCGCGGGAATAAATAATTTATTTTCCCGCGAATTGAACTTGTTGCTTTCGCGGGAATAAAAATTTTATTTTCCTGCGAATACAAACCAATGCTTTCGCGGGAATAAATAATTTATTTTCCTGCGAATGGAACCTGTTGCTTTCGCAGGAACAAAAATTTTATTTTCCTGCAAATACAAACCAATGTTTTCGCAGGAATAAAAATTTTATTTTCCCGCGAATACAAACCAATGCTTTCGCGGGAATAAATAATTTATTTTCCCGCGAATGGAACTTGTTGCTTTCGCGGGAATAAAAATTTTATTTTCCTACGAATACAAACCAATGCTTTCGCGGGAATAAATAATTTATTTTCCCGCGAATGGAACTTGTTGCTTTCGCGGGAATAAAAATTTTATTTTCCTGCGAATACAAACCAATGCTTTCGCGGGAATAAATAATTTATTTTCCCGCGAATGGAACTTGTTGCTTTCGCGGGAATAAAAATTTTATTTTCCTGCGAATACAAACCGATGCTTTCGCGGGAATAAATAATTTATTTTCCCGCGAATGGAACCTTTTGCTTTCGCAGGAATAAAAATTTTATTTTCCCGCGGATACAAATCAATGTTTTCGCAGGAACAAAAATTTTATTTTCCCGCGAATACAAACCAATGCTTTCGCGGGAATAAATACTTTATTTTCCTGCGAATGGAACTTGTTGCTTTCGCGGGAATAAAAATTTTATTTTTCTGCGAATACAAACCAATGCTTTCGCGGGAATAAATAATTTATTTTCCCGCGAATGGAACCTGTTGCTTTCGCAGGAATAAAAATTTTATTTTCCTGCAAATACAAACCAATGTTTTCGCAGGAATAAAAAATTTATTTTCCCGCGATACAAACCAATGCTTTCGCGGGAATAAATAATTTATTTTCCCGCGAATGGAACTTGTTGCTTTCGCGGGAATAAAAATTTTATTTTCCTGCGAATACAAACCAATGCTTTCGCGGGAATAAATAATTTATTTTCCCGTGAATGGAACCTGTTGCTTTCGCGGGAATAAAAATTTTATTTTCCTGCGAATACAAACCAATGCTTTCGCGGGAATAAATAATTTATTCTCCTACGAATGGAACCTGTTGCTTTCGCAGGAATAAAAATTTTATTTTCCCGCGAATACAAACCAATGCTTTCGCGGGAATAAATAATTTATTTTCACGCGAATGGAAACCGTTGCTTTCGCGGGAATAAACAGTTTTTATTCCCGCGAAAGCATTGGAAAAAATGCTGATTCATAGGGTTTAATCAGTGCAACTTTAGCTATTTAAGAGCCACTGTTTTCACATAGAAAGCATCCAGTTCTTCAACAGCAAGCGGAGAAGCATCATCTACTACAGCTACTAGGAGAGCATCAAGGTAAGAAACGCTAAAATAATTATTTGTCTTTAGTTAATTAAATCATCTGGCTCTAAGTGGTGATAAGGTAAAAAATAATCAATAATCATTTAACACTAGTAGAAAGCTCTAATTATTTATTTTTATGACTATTTTCCAAGATATTTTATAGTATTCAATATACTTATTATGTAAATAACTAAAAGAAATATTTACGCTCAAGCCTCCTCTCTCCTCTCTCCTCTCTCCTCTACCAAATACTCCTCTCTTGCAGTTATTTCCCAAATACTGTAAATTTTAACCATCTAGATGACTAATTTGGTGATTTTCCAACATATTTTGTAGCATTCAATATAGTTATTATGTCATAAATGTATATTATTCAATCTAGATATAAATATAACCATAAATATGTACATAATTATCCATATATACATGGTTGTATAAAAAACTGTAAAGTAACTGACTCTAATTATTTATTATTAACAAAATAATAAGTGATTATTTAATGCTAATTGAACCTAGATCTAAATTTATCTCTACTACATAGTTTCATACTCACACAAACTTTTTCTTCGCTACTTTATGTAGATAAAGCCAATGAAAAAAAAATGAATCAATTGTAACAATCAGTTTTTTTGTATTTTCTAGACACAATGCCTACTTTGGACTCTTGTTTGAGACAAAACGCAGTAGCAGCAAAGACTATAAAACATCTGGATAAGATCCAATTGAAGTAACTGCAGATAACTAAAGGAAAAACATGTGCTACAGCATACATAGTGAACAAGGTGTGTGTAGATTATTACTCTGTCTCATTACACTACTATTACTAAGAATTATTGTAGGTGTTGGATAAAGGATTGAGCAGTAATTTTAATAATTTCTAACCATTGTAAATAATACTTCAACTCAAATAAAATTAATGAAAATTGAATGGAATAAAAGAATATTTCACCTAATACCCCAGTTTTCTTGTGGATATATACAAATAGATGAATATCTAGCTTCATTTATTTTTTTCATTTGAGTGCAATTATTTCCCCTCCTCTCTCCTCTTTTCCTCTCTTCTTTCTCTCAAGATACCATATGAGTTCGAATTATGTGAAAAACTATCAATACTTAAATGCCATACATTCATAATGTTTTTTATTGTAGTTATTTCCCAAATACTGTAAATTTTAACCATCTAGAGGTCTAATTTGACTATTTTCCAAGATATTTTATAGTATTCAATATACTTATTATGTAAATAACTAAAAGATATTTTACGCTCAAGCCTCCTCTCTCTCCTCTCTCCTCTACCAAATACTCCTCACAACACAGATAAGGATTGAAAACTTGCTAATTTCATTTGTATAGACTTAGTACTATGTGAAAAGTTCAACTACATGGGCAATGCTGATTAATCCATTTCATTGCCAGTGTGCCTTCTCATTTTACGCTTCATTGCCTCCACCTATTGTAATATATAAGACTGCAATTCCCCTTCACAGCGCGCACTACTCACCTGTTCCTATACACAAAGAAGTGTTATACTTGCAACTGATGCCTTCCAGCAACACCCAATAGCAGGTAGCTTGAAGCAATAGCCGTTTACTAACCAATTAGTGTCAGCACTGTTAAAAGGTAACAATAAAAGATTTCAGAACTAGTAAAGAAACAAAAACACTGATTGATGACTGTCACAGTTAAGTGTAACTATCTGCCATGAACTTTTCTAGTCATCACCATCATTCGCTAACTAAAACCTTCAGCCCGCTTATTATAGTAGTTCATCTGCATGAACCGATGTTAGATTAATGTTTTTGCACACATATACATTTATATGAAAGGGAGAGCAGTTCATGTTGTTTCAACAGCATGAAATCTTTATTCATAATGATATACACGTCAACCCTACCCATACATCTCATCGCTTTTTTGGTGTTCATGAAGTTGCTTGGTTTTAGTATCAATGAACAGTATTGCTACTGAAGACTTCTCTATTTTTTTTCTTGTAACAAAATATTGGTTCAGCATATGGGCTATGATGTGTACAACATGAACATCTACTATCATAGAGGGAAGTAGGTAGAGCTGTTTGCATTGTGATTCACTTTGCTTCAACTTACTCTATTTGAAACGCTTCAATTCTTCTACAATTTGAGTTGTTAACTTCAGGTAACTGAAATGAATATCATTGAACAAAGACTTGTTTTCGGCCACTTGCAATCATTCATAGACAAGAGAACCTAGCTAGTTTAATTTTGAACTATGGTTCTTCTGTTCAATGTGGATTTTTATTCCACTATGAAGTTTATCAGTTAGTGTTCATCTAAATTTTGATGTGTCTATAATGTATGTATTAACCTTTAATTGCTGGCTAGAAATGGGAATAACTGGACCAATGAATGCAAACAAGTTGATTGAACATGTTGGGCAAACAAAAGTGACTTGGTGTAAGTGCATATGTATGTGATTGACAGCTGAATCAATTTGCACAAGTGTGTAATAGGGCACTGACTATGGAGCGCATAATCAAAGACTTGTTGTACAAACAATGAATGGAATGTTGACAACTGGAAGTAAAAGTTGTGTATGTTCGGCCCATCGACCATTGTATTTATACAGGCGTACAGCCTCAATTGTCTTCCAATAGGTACGCGCTTGTTTCTCACTAATAGTTAGTCAATGATGCTCGCTTGAATAGCTGAATATGGTGGTCACGCTTACTGGTGCCATTCACAACACATTTTAGTTTCAACTTGACAGCTGACTCCAAGAGGAGGGAAGTTTGAATGAGAATGGATGTCATTAGAAAATGCCTTGTGTATTAAAAGCAAGTTTTATGATTGAAAAAACATAAAAATTATTGGCCGTAAACACAGGGTCAATTAACCATGTTTTTAGTGGTTTTATACCTATTTTTGCAGGTTTTCCAACAAAAACGTGACAAAAAAGTTAAAATGAAAACTTTTTGGGGCGGATGTAACTTTTTGATACTTAGAAATGCCTGAAATGAAAAATTAATTCAATCACAGCTGAAAAAGTTGCTGAAAACACAGGGTCGATAATCTCATCGGATTACCATGTGGTTCAATAAATGGGACAAATTTACCAACCAGTTCCTTATGTGTGCTGTGCTCTCCCTCTCTTGCAGTTATTTCCCAAATACTGTAAATTTTAACCATCTAGAGGACTAATTTGGTGATTTTCCAACATATTTTGTAGCATTCAATATAGTTATTATGTCATAAATGTATATTATTCAATCTAGATATAAATATATCCATAAATATGAACATAATTATACATATATACATGGTTGTATAAAAAACTAAGAAATCTCTCTCTCTCCTCTCTTCTCTCTCCTCTGTACATAGCTATAAAATGTTAATATGAACATGAATTTGGGACATGCACATGTACATAAATATGAACATAGGTATGTACATAGATGGACATGGATATGGACATGTACATAAATGGACATGAATATGGACATGAATATGGACATGAATATGGACATGTACGTATTCATGTCCACTTATGCACATGTACATGAATATGGACATGTGCGTATTTACTGACTCTAGCTATATTATATAGGAAGATTTTCCCTACTTATTATGTAATAAATGTATATAATCATACAATGATTCATTTTTGATCAATATATTTATTCAATGTAGATATATCTCCTCTCTCCTCTGTCTATGTAGATATAAATATACCCATAAATATGTACATAATTAACCATATATACATGAATGTATAGGAAAACTAAAAAATCTCTCTCCTCTCTCTCTTTCTTTCTCTCAGATACCATATATATCTCTTCTCTCCTCTCTCCTCTCTCTCTCTCTCTTCCTCTCTCCTCTCTCTCTCTCCCTCTCTCCTCTCTCTCTTTCTTTCTCTCAAGATACCATATGTATGTATGTATACATTGATTGTCATTACAAGTTGTAGTGCTTTGTATTACTTAGTATTTACTGACTATAGCTATATTATATAGGAAGATTTTTTCCTACTTATTATGTAATCAATGTATATAATCATATATTGTTTCATTTTTGATCAATATAGTTATTCAATGTAGATAAAACTCCTCTCTCCTTTCTCTCTCCTCTCTCCTCTCATGTCTTCTCTCTCCTCTCTCTCAAGATGCCATATGAGTTCAAATTATGTGAAAAAAAGTATCAAAACTTAAATGCCATACATTCAAAATCTAGCTGCCATATGAGTTCAAATCAAGTAAAAAAATAATCAAAACTCAAATGCCACTTAAATGCCACTCAAATGCCACTCAAGTACCCCTCAAATAAAATACAATATAAACTCGGCGAATTCATCCAACGTCGTAACCCATTGCATAACCCCCAAGGTCTAATCCACGAAAAAACACTTGGTAGGGAGATCTGCTCATATATTACTACTTTCGGTGATCCTAGACAAACAGTTTCAAAACACATTTTTTATAGCTCCAAAAGCATTTTCAGGCCATTCTGAGCACATTTCATCATTTCAGTGATCCTCGACAAAAAAGTTCAAAACACATTTTTTTTCAGCTCCAAAAGCATTTTCAGGCCATTCTGCGCACATTTCATAATTTCAGTGATCCTAGACAAAAAAGTTCAGAACACATTTTTTATAGCTCCAAAAGCATTTTCAGGCCATTCTGAGCACATTTCATCATTTCAGTGATCCTAGACAAACAGTTTCAAACACAACTTTTTAAGCACCAAAAGCGTTTTCAGGCCATTCTGAGCACATTTCATCATTTCAGTGATCCTAGACAAAAAAGTTCAAACACCATTCTTATAGCTCCAAAAGCATTTTCAGGCCATTCTGAGCACAATTCATCATTGCAGTGATCCTAGACAAAAAAGTCCAAAACACGTTACTCATAGCTCCAAAAGCATTTTCAGGCCATTTTGAGCACATTTCATCATTTCAGTGATCCTAGACAAAAAAGTTCAAAGACATTTTTAAAGCTCCAAAAGCATTTTCAGGCCATTCTGAGCACATTTCATCATTTCAGGTGATCCTAGACAAAAAAGTTCAAAACACATTTTTTTTAGCTCTAAAAGCATTTTCACGCCACTCTGAACACACTTCATCATTTTAGTGATCCTCGACAAACAGTTTCAAAACACATTTTTTATAACTCCAAAAGCATTTTCAAGCCGATCTGAGCACATCTCATCATTTCCGTGATCCTAGACAAAAAAGTTCAAAACACATTTTTTTAGCTCCAAAAGCATTTTCAGGCCATTCTGAGCACATTTCATTCAGTTCCGTGATCCTAGACAAAACAGGTTTCAAAACACATTTTCTATAACTTCAAAAGCATTTTCAAGCCATTCTGAGCACATTTTTATCATTTCAGTGATCCTAGAGAAACAGCTTCGAAACACAATATTTATAGCTCCAAAAGCGTTTTCAGGCAATTCTGAGCACATTTCATCATTTCAGTGATCCTAGACAAAAAAGTTCAAAACATGTTTTTTTTTAGCTCCAAAAGCATTTTTCAGCCCATTCTGAGGCACATTTCATCATTTCAGTGATCCTAGACAAACAGTTTCAAAACACATTTTTTTATAGCTTCAAAAGCATTTTCAATCCATTCTGAGCACATTTCATCATTTCAGTGATCCTAGACAAAAAAGTTCAAAACACATTTTTTTTTAGCTCCAAAAGCATATTCAGACCATTCTGAGCACATTTCATCATTTCAGTGATCCTAGACAAACAGTTTCAAAACACATTTTTTATATCTTCAAAAGCATTTTCAAGCCATTCTGAGCACATTTCATCATTTCAGTGATCCTGGACAAAAAAGTTCAAAACACATTTTTTTAGCTCCAAAAGCATTTTCAGGCCATTCTGCGCACATTTCATCACTTCAGTGATCCTAGGCTTAAAAATTCAAAACACATTTTTTATAGCTCCAAAATCATTTTCAGGCCATTCTGAGCACATTTCATCATTTCAGTGATCCTAGACAAACAGTTTCAAAACACAACTTTTAAAGCTCCAAAAACGTTTTCAGGCCATTCTGAGCACATTTCATCATTTCAGTGATCCTAGACAAAAAGTTTCAAAACACCTTTTTTATAGCTCCAAAAGCATTTTCAGGCCATTCTGAGCACATTTCATCATTTGAGTGATCCTCGACAAAAAAGTTCAAAACACATTTTTTCTCAGCTCCAAAAGCATTTTCAGGCCCTTCTGAGCACATTTCATCATTTCAGTGATCGTAAACAAACAGTTTCAAAACACAACTTTTCAAGCTCCAAAAGCGTTTTTAGGCCATTCTGAGCACATTTCATCATTTCAGTGATCCTAGACAAACAGTTTCGAAACACAACTTTTAAAGCTCCAAAAACGTTTTCAGGCCATTCTGAGCACATTTCATCATTTCGGTGATCCTAAACAAAAAGTTTCAAAGCACGTTCTATATTGCTCCAAAAGCATTTTCAGGCCGTTCTGAGCACGTTTCATCATTTCAGTGATCCAAGACAAAAAAGTTCAAAACACATTTTTTATATCTTCAAAAGCATTTTCAGGTTAGTCTGAGCGCATTTCAT
Source organism: Cryptosula pallasiana (assembly GCA_945261195.1). NCBI lineage: Eukaryota > Metazoa > Bryozoa > Gymnolaemata > Cheilostomatida > Cryptosulidae > Cryptosula > Cryptosula pallasiana. The sequence continues at coordinate 17,916 of CALYOO010000765.1, forward strand.
CATTTCAGTGATCCTAGACAAAAGTTTCAAAACACGTTTTTTATTGCTCCAAAAGCATTTTCAGGCCATTCTGAGCACGTTTCATCATTTCAGTGGTTCAAGACAAAAAAACTCAAAACACATTTTTTTAACTCCAAAAGCATTTTCAGGCCATTCTGAGCACATTTCATCATTTCAGTGATCCTAGACAAAAAAGTTCAAAACACATTTTTTTGAGCTCCAAAAGCATTTTCAGGCCATTCTGAGCACATTTTATCATTTCAATGAGCCTAGACAAAAGTTTTCAAAACATTTTTTTTAGCTCCAAAATCATTTTCAGGCCATTCTGAGCACATTTTATCACTTCAGTGAGCCTACACAAAAAGTTTCAAAACATTTTTTTTAGCGCCAAAAGCATTTTCAGGCCATTCTGAGCACATTTCATCATTTCGGTGATCCTAGACAAACTGCTTCAAAAACACATTTTTTATAGCTTCAAAAGCATTTTCAGGCCATTCTGAGCACATTTCATCATTTCAGTGATCCTCGACAAAAAAGTTCAAAACACATTTTTTTCAGCTCCAAAAGCATTTTCAAGCCATTCTGAGCACATTTCATCATTTCGGTGATATTAGACAAACAGTTTCAAAACTCATTTTTTATCGCTCCAAAAGCATTTTCAGGCCATTCTGAGCACATTTCATCATTTCAGTGACCCTAGACAAACAGTTTCAAAACACAACTTTCAAAGCTCCAAATGCGTTTTCAGGCCATTCTGAGCACATTTCATCATTTCAGTGATCCTAGACAAAAAAGTTCAAAACACAATTTTTTATAGCTCCAAAAGCATTTTCAGG
>CALYOO010000766.1:0-18304 GCA_945261195.1 Cryptosula pallasiana
GTGATAAGGTAAGAATTAATAGAAAAATTATTTAATAGAAGTTAAAATGTAATTATTTTACAACACTGTTTAATCATCCTATACTAATACTTAACATTTTATGTTTAGTTCATTATGAGTTCAAAAAGATACACAATCAAAGACTACCTTCCAAAGATATATCATAGCTATATTAAAGAAAATGTTGAAGTACAGGAAAAGATTGATTATCGCTTGACATTACAAGCTATATATTATGTATGACACAGCATTTGCTACTGTAGCTTCTTTACATGGAGAACTTTCACCGGTACAATACCGGCCATACACTACACATAAATACGTTGACGACAATCCAGTAGAAGTATTTAAGCATATTACTAAAAACCATTTTCAAACAGTTCTAAAAATGTCAAAAACTGTCAGTATTAATGATTACTTAAAGAAAATTCAAAGAAAAGTGTGGAATAAAGAGCTCACTCAAAAATTGATTTCAATACAATGGACCACTGAATTATTATATCATTTTCAATCAGATATATGTAGATACATACAAACGGATGATAATCTCTCATCATCCATTTTTTTATTTGAAATTATATTGGAACTATTTCAAGCTCACAATATTTAATATGTTCTCTTTATGTATCCCTACTTATTATACAATAAATGTATATATTCACACATTGTTTCATTTTTAATCAATGTATTTATTCAATGTAGATGTATCTCCTCTCTCCTCTCTCTCCTCTTTTCCTCTCTCTCAAGATACCATATAAGCTCGAATTATGTCTAGAATTATCAAAAACTTAAATGCCATACATTCAAAATCTATATACCATATAAGTTCAAAATAAGTAAAAAAATAATCAAAACTCAAATGCCACTTAAATGCCATTCAAATGCCACTCAAATGCCCCTCAAGTAAAATACAATATAAACTCGGCGAATTCATCCAACGTCGTAACCCATTGCCTCAACCCCCAGATCAAATCCACAAAAAAACACTTGGTAGGGAGATCTGCTCATATATTACTACTTACGGGCACACACACACGGTTACGGGAACTTAGTTTAATTGGAGAAGAGCTGAATAGCGGTCTTCTTGAGTTGTTAGTTGATGGTGAGTAGACGCGTTTTCAGTTGTATCTCTTCAAACTCTTCATCCAACATGGCACAGTCGGCATAGAACTTGGTGATATAGTTGTGTATTATTGGAATTAATAATTGGTACAAAGGAGGTGTGTGAGCGGCTTTTGGTGCCCTGTGGGCACTAAAAGAGAGAGGTGTTAGGGTCGCGTGGGTCTTTCGTGGTGTGTGTGGGGATAGAGCTGTGTGTAGAGTAGAGGTGTTGGGTGTTTTAGAGCTGTGTGAGCTCTCGGTGTTTAGGTGTTTATAGGAATATTGGTGCAGTGCAGTGTTAACTATTTTTGGTGAAGTGGTGATTTGGTGTTGTAGTTAATTATTTACCGGGATAAAGGTACAGTGTTTATACGTGGTGTTTAGTATTTATTTGTGGCGTTGTTGTTGATTATTTACCGGGATAAGGGTACAGTGGAGTTATTACGTGACATTGTGGAATGTTATTGTGCTGTGTTTACTTGTACATTGGATAAAGGTACAGTGGAGTTACTACGTGATATTGTGGATATTATTGTGTTGTGTTTAATTGTGCATTGGTGGATAAGGGAACAGTGGATATATCTTGGGATATTGTGAATTGTTATTGTTACTATTGTTGTGTTGTGCATTGGCTAATACTGTGGTGGAGAGGTGCTACTGTACTGCTATCTTACAGATATTGTTGGGTGATCATTATTGTGTTAATTAGCTATAACAGGGATGAATAGGAGACTTGGCTCGCCGTCATTTTCGAAGCTAAGGTTAGCAGGTAGCAATGTTTCTGAGGAATTCAACAATTGGTTGACTCAGTATATGGTGTCTGCTGAGGTAGCAGCTTTGACTTTGGGTACCGAGAAGGTGGAAATTGAGAGGGATGAGGTTGTTGTAGATGTGTTTAGAGGTAGAACTAAGCTACTAGCCTTGTTAAGTGCTATAGGTAGTGACGGTATAGGGGTATTGCAGTCACTGGGAACTGATTTAAATGACCAAACTGATGATGGGTTTGATAGGGCAATGGATTTGTTAAAAGGCCACTACGACTGTAGTGAAAGTGTCTATGTTGAGACAATGAGACTCGTGACAGTTTCACTGGCTTGTGGGGAAGATGGAAGAGAGTATTTACTCAGAGTTGAGAAATTAAGTAGGGAGATGGATTTTGGGCATAACAATGATCAGTTGAGGCAACGCTTCTCCGTTGCTTTAGCTGTTAATGGTTTAAGGGATTCCTCTGTGCGTAAATTGCTTATGCAAGAGACTACACTTAGCTGGAGAGATTTAGGTACTAAGTTGGTAGCCAGGCAGTTGGATATTGCTTCAGAAGAAATCCTGAATGCCTCCAGGACTGGCCGTTCGGTATATGACATAGCTAAGTATAGTCAGGGAAGTCCACGAGAGGAAGTGGATAACAAAATTACATACCGTTCATGGGACAGCACCAGGTCTGGAGATGGGAATGTGGTAAAAGGCTCCTATTCCCGTGGCTATAGAAGCCGCAGCCCAGGGGAAAGAAGTAATGAGTATAGAGGGTATCATGATCATAAGGAAGATAGGCATTATAAGAGTAGTTATGGTGCGGAGTCTTATATACACCGCAGCCTAGGGGGCAGGTATTCTCCTAGGTACGAGACAACGTCCTATGGACGCCGTAGCTCGGATAGCTGGCATCCTCCTAGGTATGAGGTGACGTCCCATGGACATCGTAGCCCAGATAGTAGGTACTCTCCTCAATCACCTCGAGGTTTACCTACATCGGGCAAAAGGCCTGGAAGGTTTAGCTCCCAACTGGCAGGGACAACTGTTTCCAATGTTGTAGAAGGGGACATCAAGTCCGTCATTGCCCGGATGTAAGGTGTTTCCGGTGTAATCTGAGAGGCCATATCTCTAGGGATTGCAACAATAGGTGGGAAGGTGACAATATCAGGTCACAGCACAGGGATAGTAGTGGTAATGAAGGTTCTCTATGTAAAGTGAGATTTGTGAACAATGTTGTTGGCGATACTGGTAGCAGGAAATGTAGCATCAAATGCTTTGCCAAAGTAAATGGTAAAGAGGTTGAGTTTGTATTAGACACTAGAGCTGAAGTGTCAGTGGTAACTGAGGATACTGGCAGATTTCTGAATTTGAGATTAAGTAACCCTGTTAACGATCTCATTGGGGTTGATGGTTCCAGGCTGAATGTTAGCGGGAAGTCAAATGTTTGCATTAATGACTTTCCCAGATCTATAGTGACGTCAGTTTATGTTGTAAAAGGGTCCTCTGTGAACCTGTTAGGTATTGAGGATATCAGAAAACTCAAACTGTTAACAGACGGTAATGAGTTGCGAGTTGAAGGCGAGTGTATGCAAGGTGTATGGGAATGCAAAGGTACTGCTGTTATAAAGGATACAGTGGAGCAAATGGGAACGCCCATATCTAGTGGTGGTGGCAATGTCTCACCAATGCAGATGGCGCAAAAGCTTTTGCTGGTACAACTGTGAAAACTAGAGCAACTTCAGGGTGCGCTACAGCTGGTGCTAGGGGGTACAGCAGTGTGGTGAAAGGTAGACAGGTACAGTGTGAGAGCGAGGCGGTGGCAGCAGATTGTCTGAATTCTTGGTGAGTGAAGGTGTTTTGGGTGATGAGGACTATGCTAGTAGACGTGCACGTCTTGAGGCTGAAAAGAGTGAGGCTGAAAGGGTGTATCGCATGGCGATGCAAAGGTATGAGCAGGGTGTGAGGGAGCTTGAGGAAGAGTAGGAGTGTACCTTGGTAGTCAGGCAGGCTATGGCCAAAATGAGGCAGTTGAGATCTGGGGCTGGTAGCAAAGCCCCATCGACGGTGGTGTGTAACACCCTGCCAAGTTTCACTGGAAAAGCAGTGCCCGCACCTAGTGCGGAAGGCTCTAGTGCCCAGAAGGAGGAGTCCCAGACCCCCTCGGGCAGTCAGAGCATTGTCCGTTGGGTGCATGAGGTACAAAGGGTGACCGTTGGCAAAACCAGTGTCAAGGTAGAAAAGGATGCGGTTAGGGAAGATACCGAAGAGGTTGACCCTGGTACGAGACTCCAAAGGGAAGATGCTGGGCAGAGAATCGCTCTGGTTGACCAGACAGGAAGTGTAGTACAGGAGCAGTTGGGGTCGACTGCTTCAAGAGATAAGGGAATTAATAGTGAACCCCTTGGGGTTGAGTTGGTGTCGAGGAATGTGGTTTGACAGGGTGTTGGAGGTGCAGAGATTCCAGAGGATGATCTGGTGGAAATTGTTAATGGTTTAGAGAAGGTAGACTGAGAGCTGTGGGGTTGATGAGGTAACAAGGGACACTTGGTGTGGAGGTAAAGTATTAACAAGGTATGTTATCGGTTATAGGTAATTATCTCAGGTATGTATGATGCGTGGCTTTGATTTCACCTCTGGTATTTAGGCTTGACATATGATTTAAGGCTAGTGCTTCAGCTAACTATGATTATTTAGGCTTGATCGCACGCAACGGTAATTGGTCCCAAGGGATGATGTCAGATTGATTGCTCACTGGGTTTATCAAAGGGGGGGGGGGGGCATGTTGGATGACGAGTTTGTGAGTTATAGGAAGTTCAAGGTTATAACATAGGTTCTATCGGCATTGGGTTAACAAGGAATACGGGTACACACACGGTTATGGGAACTTGGGCTAATTGGAGAAGAGCTGAATAGTGGTCTTCTTGAGTTGTTAGTTGATGGTGAGTAGACGTGTTTTCTGTTGTGTCTCTTCAAACCCTTCATCCAACAATTGCGATCTCGAGATCAATCAGGTTGGACTCTATGAACATAAAGTTATCTAGGAGAGATAATTCTATGACTAGGAGTGCAAATCCACATTGTGATAGAAGCTCAACTTTTCCACAGTGTGTCAATTTTGTCAACAACCAAAGACTGCATTTTTGAGAGTGAGCCGATTAAGTTGTAGGAGGACAACTTCTCTACAGCCCAATGGGTCAAGTTTTTCGAATAGCTTTACATGTAAATAAGTAGTTAATTCTTACCTTATTGTGGAAAGTCTTCCTTGTAGTTGTAGTATATGCTATAGTAAAGGTTGTTCCTTAAGACGATGTTTCTAGGGTGGATGATTTCTGTGTAAAAACTGTTCTCCCTATATTGTCCAAGCTGTGCTGATTGCCCAAAGTAGAAATCGTATTTGATTGAAAAAATTGCTTACATCGCGAGAAAACCCCTTCATGAATTTTTTCGCGTGAAGAAACAATTTCCCATTGCGGAAAATATTTCTGTATTATAAATGGATTTTTGCGCAGAGAAACTTGTTTCAACACAATAAAAGCCTTTACAATATATATAAGGGTTTTTTGCAAATAAAAAAAATCCCTCACGCGAAATCCTTATATATTATAAAGGACTTTTTGCGCGAGAACAACATTATTTTCGAAAAACTCCTTTTATAACATATAGGGATTTTCTGCATGGAAAACTTTCTTTGCGCAAGAATCCTAATACGCTATCAATAGATTTTCGCGCAGAGTTAACAACAATTTTTCAGTCAAGTAGGAGTTCTGCTTTGGTCAATCCGTACAGCTTTAATTATATAAGAAGAACTGTTTTTCACAGAAGTGATTGACTCAAGTATTTTCGTCTGAATCAAAAACATCTATTATAGCATACACACTGCAACTGCAAGGAGGACTTTCAGCAATAGGTAAGAAATAATCAATAATTATTTAACACTAGTTGAAAAACTCAACTGGCACCGTTATGGAGAAGTTGCCCTCCTACAACTTAATTGGGTCGCTCTCAAACATGCGAAGTCTGTGAAGTTGACAAAATTACCTTTTTGTCAGAAAGACTACAAGAGCGTTTTAGTTAGTTCATCCATTCCAGCAGTAGCGTCTAAAGGAAAAGAAGTCTACTATAGCGTATACTACAACTACAAGGATGTCTCTCAGCTATAAAGTAAAAAATAATATAAAACTATTTAACACCGGTTAAAGTTGGTAAAAAGCAACCATTTGCTTTGTGGAGTGACAGAGAGTTAACACCTGGGTTTTGAATAATTGTTATTAATTATACTTGGGTAGTTTGCGGTCTGAAAAATTTGTGTTCCTAGAACCTAGTTGAATTGTCTTTAACATTGAAAAATTGACTTTTTTCATCCAGATTTTAATTACTTATTACTAGGATTTTAGTGTAAGTTACGATGTTTTCTAAAAATTGAACATATTTTTTTATGAGTTATTTTAATACAAGCGCTGTTGTTCAATTTTTAAGTTGTCGTGGATGAAATTTCTGAATCAGTCATCAGCATAACTCCAAAACTGAGCAAGTCAAAATAACCAAACCAATCACTAGGAAAAAAATGCTGCGAAAAACACCAACAAAGAAGCGAGCTCTTTCCAAATTAATTATGTCAACAAGAAAAAAACCATAAAAAGCAAGAGTGTACGGAAATGGGCTCTGATGCGGAAAAAGCTCTAAAGCGTGAGAAGACTCTTGAAAGATGGAAAGCAAGCGAATTGCGAAAGATTAGAAGTTACCATTCGCTAAAAAGCCTCGATGTTTCAACCATTATGTAGGTTGTTGCTGTCAATAGCAACACTGGTGTCTTTGGCGAATACTTCATTATCTCATACCATAACAAAACAACTGTGAGACTTCAGAGAGTGATTTGCCCAAGTAGAATAGTTGAAAACTTCAATCTTTCCAATTGCCCATTATCTTGCATCTTTGTCTACTTGGGTGAGCTTCAAAACACTAAAAAGGGAAATAGTGCTTGCTTCGAACTTCGAACATTAGCATGAAAAACTTCAGCCTGAGAGGAGTTGCTGCCGAAGCTGAACAATTGAGAAAGATGACTAAGGATGAGCTCGATCTCAGATGCAACTTAGATTATCTCACTAGTTTAAAACAGTGCTCAGTTTTTCCTCACACTGGTGCCGTTAAAAGATTCATGCAACAATGTTTTAATGGAGAATATTCTGTCATATCTTGCATCCGATACGTCTTGGAAGAAAATGAAAAGGGAGAGTTGAGAGCACTTCTCATACAAAGCAGATATGTCGAAGATGCTAAAAAATGTGTTTCAGGTGTAATGATTAACAAATGAAGGAGAAGAGAACCAATAGATATACGTATCACAACATAGTCTTCTTGTCCAAATCAAGTAGTACTGAATGGGAGCAAAATCACTATCAAGTGAAATACGCTGAAGCGTCAACAAAATAGGTTAAAAATCAGGAAACTGCAGATCTCCTGATTGATGGATTTGAGGAGAACGGAAAAGATATCAGCATTGATGATACCTACTAGACTATTTCTAGTGTTTGTTGTTTAGCAATTACTTTTAATCACTATTGTAAACATTTCAATGAGTTCTTTAAAAAAAATTTTCATATCCATCGCTAATATATTACCCTAAACTTGCATTTTGTAGCAAGTGTTATAAACAATTCAACTATCATAATGTACTACAAACAAATTCATCAAAACTTGCAACTGAGCAATACAGATGCACAAAAACGAGAAATTGAAGAAAAATTATGGAGCCAGAGTTTTCCGTCCTGGCAGATATCTACTGTGTCCTTCACCAAGGATATGGCACTTTCACATGTGGGCACACTGGCACACATCAACATAAAGGTATTTTTTGATGAATTTTTTGGCGTGAGTGCTGCCACTGTCACTCATGCAGGATAAGTCTCTTAGACTAAATGTGGCACAAGAAAGAGATGCTTTGGCTCCGAATAGATTGACATTCATCCTGTATGTCACCACCTCTTCATGTGAAGCAAACCATAAAATTCTAAAAGAGTCTCTGTTCTTAGTATTTACCAGGAATCAATGAAACACTTGCTGATGTCACACATAACACCCACTCGATCTTTGCAAGACATCAACAACATTTCTGTTAGGCTACTAAATAGGTCAGGTCCCTGAAAAAGAAAGTCATTTAAACAGATGCTTCCCACCTTCGCACTTCTGTCAAAAACCACGTCTTTTTCCAGGCTTTTTGGGATGGTACACTCCAAAATGAGGGGTAAAACATGAGTTTGTTGTTTTCTATTTCATGAGTTGAAACAATTTCCGCATCACCCTGATTAATTACCCTGTTCATCAAGCTATGGTAGTGATCAGAATAACCTGGGTCTTTCAGCTTTTTCTACAAAAGCATGAAGCGGTTTAAGGCCATTGCCATGGCTTTGTTAATGGGGAAGGGAAGGGGGAGGGGGAGAGGTGTTTGTTCAAGAGGCAATAACATAGCTATGTGCCAAACTTAATCTTTAGATAGCTTTTCGTTCATCATTTTTAAAAAGAGCATGTTATCGACCGAAAGCCTATCCATTTCCTCACATGAGGATGATTTAAAGTCTGCAATTATTATGTTCAGTATCTCATTTTTAATATTTGAGTCATGTGTATAAGGTTTCGCTCTGAAAGTAACTGTTTGAGCTGTGTATAAGTGCGGTAACCGATCCATTTATTACCAGTTCAACTTGGTTAGCTTCAAATTTTTTGCTGTAGTCCGATGCAGTGTTACCCATAAGGGGCCAACCCAAATCGGTTAGCTCGGCAAAGGGTTCATGCTGAGCACTAAATGAGTAAATGCCTAGGAGAGGTTTCCTCCTATGAGAAGGCTTAAATTTAGTTTATTGCCTTTTGCTTCTGAAATCTGTTCACATATGATAGTTCTTGCAGATGAGGCTAGTCAAGTGCCTACATTGTATTTGGGGTATGATCCCTATTGTTTAGAATTTTGATCTGAGTTATACAATGAGGAAACGGAAGGTATTTCGGCTTCTTTGGTCATGAACTAGTACTCCTCATGCAGCTTACCTGTTTGATACAGAACCATAACCATCTGTGAGTGGCTTTTTGACTCTTGGCTCTTGGCATTTCATGGTGTTCATTTAGGGTCATGTAGGATGTTCTCTTGAGTTAGGTTGTGGGTGCTGTGGGTTAGCTTGTAGGTTACAAAGCAGTAAATGTCCTTGAAGTTATCTTCTTGGTGGATTAGAAGCGATGTTCCGTTGCATTAAATGAGGAATTTTTCTCTATTATAGGTAGAGTTTCACTGTAACCTCCCTACCAATTCAACGTGTAGAGCACATACTGACGTTTGATTAACTTTATTTCAACATCATCAATGACACCATGAAACTACAATGTATATAATGAAAAATGATAAAATAACAGCAGCTGCTAGTAAAGGTTACAAAAACCAAGTAATCCCACAAAGATTAAGAACGTGATTAAAACCTGAAGGGTAATAATGTGATTAAAAACATACCTCTTTCACTGTTTCAGGAGAGAGTTAGAGATTAGGTATTACGTATGAGGTTTTCATGTTATATAACTATGATAAATTGTAAAGCATAATAAATTGTTGCAACTATTGCTTTTGATTGAAGTTGGTATGGCACCTCTTTCTTTATTAAATGCTTGGGAAAATGACAAATTGTAACTGTCATAAAAATTGACTCATCACCATTGTAAATGGTGCTTTAAAAAAGCAGCTGAGGGCACTAGGAGTGCAAAAGGCAATAAAATAAGGACGAATCAAAGTTTAAAGTAACAAATTCGGGAGAACTTTTCAATGTTGTATTTTTTGGGGGAGTGCACTAGGCAACAACGTGACAATCATCCAATCAATTAAATCAATGTTTTTTCTTCGTTCATAGATCACCGCGAATTATCAGATTTTCCAATGCTGTCTCTTCTTTAGATTAACGTCTGTTCTTCAACCAACTTTCATTGATTTATCACTGCTTTCGTGGGGTTGATTCAACATTGTTTCTCCATCAAATCAACGTATTTTCCTCAACCGTATGTCACCAAAAACTCTTGGTTTTTTCAACGTTGATTCCAACTTTTTCTCTTTTAAATCTACATCTTTTCACATCCCAATTTTCAACATTGAATCTTGTTTCACTTCTGATCGTACTTTCTATGTAATTTCTCTGTTGCATTCAACATAGTTTTAACATTGCCTTTACTCACAGGGGATTATTCATATTATTACTATTATAACTATTAGCATTATCATTAATATAGTGTTATTAATATTGTTATTAGTGTTATTAATAATATTTTTATTGTTATCGTTATCGTCGTCATCGTTACAGTCATCGTCATCATCGTTACGGTCGTCATCGTCATCGTCGTTGTCGTCGTGATCGTTATCGTCATCATCATTGTCTTCATCTTCGTCTTCGTCTCCGTCTCCGTCTCCGTCTTCGTCTTCGTCTTCGTCTTCGTCTTCGTCTTCGTCTTCGTCTTCGTCTTCGTCTTCGTCTTCGTCTTCGTCTTCGTCTTCGTCTTCGTCTTCGTCTTCGTCTTCGTCTTCGTCTTCGTCTTCGTCTTCGTCTTCGTCTTCGTCTTCGTCTTCGTCTTCGTCTTCGTCTTCATCATCATCATCATCATCATTATCAACTTTCATCAATCATCATCCTCATCATTGTCATTTATTACTATCATTATTGTTGTATATTGTTATTATTGTTCCCGTTGCTGTCGCCCTCATCATTATTGTTATTAATATTATTGTTAAAATTACCATTAATATTGTTATCATTATTATTATTAGTGCTATGGTTATTTTTGTTGCTGTCATTGCCGCCGTCATCGTTGTCAACATCGTCGTCTTTGTTGTTATTGTTGTTGTTGTTTCTATTTATTATTATTACTATTACTATTATCATTATTATTATTATTAGGTTATTAATAAGTAAAAAACAACCTGATGTGCGCCATCAAACAATGTTAATTTTATTGATATTGTTTAGGAACTATACACTTGTAAAAAAAACCTGATGCGCATATTAGTGCACTCACCAACTTTGGCTGTGAAAAACTTGAGTTTTTAGAGTGATTAACCGACACAACACTGCTCTTGTTAGGTTTCCATGGAAACATATGGCCTGGAGTATCGTATGTTGTCAACTTTTCAGTTTGGTACAATTAAGCATTAAATCATTCAAATTGGCTAATAAAGGCTACCAGATTGGTTTGTGTGCATAGGTACACAATAACTAGTTGGCATTGTTGATGGGATTAAAAAGGGATAGTAAACAGTAATTGGTATAATGCTTGCGGAGGATGCAGTGTCCAAGATGCAATACTAACACGCCCTATTAGGCAATCAAAAAGATTGCTCAGGACTTCAAGACTGACAAATGTCATCTGAGCATCAACTTTTTTTGTTGCAGTAGTAGCAAAGTTTTAAAAATACAATAAATCTTAATAATTAACTTTGCTGAGCTTTGCATCACTAGACCAGATTCATGGTAAGTATTATCACTTCTATTTACGAATCTACCCAAAGCATTGCACATTTCTATGTCAAACTAAAAGAGTGTGGCGAAAGTAACTTTTAATAATGAAACAGCTATTATTTTTCCTGAAAATAATACACCAGATTAACTGTTAACCTATATTAAGCTCGGAACTGACTCATCTAAACTAACTTAAAGTTTTTTTATCTGAAAAGGTCATATAGATCGATGAGCAATGCAGATAAAAGCCCACTTTTGACAAATAAGTAACTTCCGAATTCCACGGCTGAAACTTATCAGTGGTGAAAAGAAACTCTAAACACTTGTCGTTTATCCAATTTTGTAAGCAATATTATTATTTTCATTCAAGGAAGCTGAGCCCAAAACTTTCATTATTCAATGTGTTGCAAATCCCAACATATACCCACCCTTGCATCTTCTGATCGCACAACCAATCAAATTCTTGCACAACTTTATTCCTAGCAAAAAATTCAACTCTGAAAAAAACAATGTTTTACTTTTGTGATAACTCTTTTTACAATTTAGAATATCGCAGAAGTAAGACTGATGCCAATGTGCTGTCACTTCTATTTTAAGTAGTATGATGTACTTTGGGTCACCGATAAGCTAAAGGCTAGTCATCTGTGACTATATTGGTTAGCAGAGACTACAATGACATAGAGCAAAGTTACTTAATTAGATATGGCTGATCGGCTTCGAACATTTTATTGTTAGCTCTCTATCACTCTCTGACTCTGGTTACATTTTTCCTAATCAATAACAGTATTAATATGTACAGCCTTCTTTAAATACATATTTAACTTTGCGCTACAATGCGGCAATGAAACATGGTAACATACACAATACATACCTCATAGCATGGATAGGAGTCGTCTTCATCAATTTCTTGGAGGAGTAATCTTCCCTCAAGTTCCTTATTACAAGTGTTATAAAATATGTGGCCTTGTAAAGTGTTTTCATATTTTTTAACATTCAATTCGCAATATTTTTTCTCTTCTGAACAATAATCTAGAGCTGCGAGTAGACTGAAACTCTTAAGTTGTCTTCTACCATATTCTCTGCATGTAAAAACAATTTGTTCAATTATGATTAGATAAGCGGTTAGAATGCTTAAGAAAAGAGTCAGTAGATCAAAAGCTATAGCAACTCTAAGACGTCATCGACTACATGAAACCTTTCGGTAGTTAACAGTCACAGTTATGTTCTTACCACAATCTAAATGATTCAGCTGCCTTTTATACGCGATTAGCACTTAATCTGCGATAGTTTTATTCAAGAATTTACCATCACAGTGGTTGAGATGGAAATAAGGCTTTAAGACCTATTTGAAGTGAAAATCTGCTAGATAGAGAAAATTTTTGTGTTGAAGGCATAATCACAAAGTTACAATCTAGCTCATTTCAGTAATGAGCTGAAATTAAAGTTTGCTTTTGCTGCTGACTGTTTTATTTTATTTTGCTGAATTACAGGTGAATGCAGTTTTTTTATCAACCAATTATGTGCAAAAGTTATTAAAAATGACAGAGGCAACAAGGTATTGTTGTGCAGAGATGATGAAAATAATTGCATTTTTTCAATGCTGTGCCACTATATTTTATGTACAAACCATGATAAATTAAGTACAAGCTTGAGACTCGATTTTGGAAAAATACAAGATAAATTTGATTTAGATTTCAAAATTTAGAAGAAAAGAATGTAATACTTAAATTTTTTAAAAAAAAAGGATGAAGCAATGTCCAATTGATATTATGCTCCTGTATTATAGTGGCTTAAAGTGCCTAGTGTTTTGCGTTTTAAAATATCTGAATGAGTTTCAATCTGTTTGAGTGAATTTGAAGTAATCAGAACACGTGCAAGTCTTCTGAATACTTTGAAAATCCGAGCCGATTTGCTGGTTCCCTCTATTGATCATAGATCTACAGTCAATTAATGGTTGATCATGTTTTTGCTAAACAACGAACATTTGAAGTTCTTTTAAATAAAAAAGGAGTGTTTTTATGTATAAACATTACTTGGTTGAAATTATTTTAAATAATAAACACCACCTAGTTATAGGTGTAAAAATTAAATCAGTTTTATACAGTTGATTAATTTGCCCAATTTCCTTTGATCTATGTCTATGTGGGTAAAACTGTAAAGAGGCTAAAAATAAAATGATGACAATCGCTTTCGGTTTGAAAGCCATGTGTTTTGCAAACTTTTCAAACTGTTTCAAAGCAGTTTAGACTCTTTTAAAACAGCTCAGACTATTTAAAAGTAGCTCATGTGGTTTGTAGATAGTTCATACACTTTCTAAAGCGTCCATAAGGTTTGTAATTTTGAAAATCATCTGAATCTTTTCGGCAGTCTAAATTATTCGCGATACAACTATACGGTTTACAAAACTTATGATCGTTACGCAGGAAACACAGTTTTTTAGCATGACTCCCGCAACTTCTGAGGCCGACAAATGACTTATTATAATCTCAAGCTCGTTTTGAAACATAGTTCCTTGGGTTATCTTACAACAACTGACCAATTAGAAACCGTCTGGAGTACTGTAGTAGTTTTGCACTATCTACTCAGAAACAACGGGGTCACATCAACAACTTCTTCAATGTACTTCAGAGTCACTCCGAATTGACTTACAATGACAGAGTTTCTGCGAACAATATTGTATTTACACAAAATCCATTTAGCAAGGTACAATTTTATTTAGCAAACTCCTCAAGAGTTCTGCCTCTCAAAATGCACAGTAGCTCCTTTTATAGGTGATAAGGGATAATTTCATTGCTTTTTTTAGGCGTAGCCATTAATATAACATGATATAAAAGGTCCACAAATGATATAGCATGATACAAAGTTCAATAACATAGCAAGCCAATGGGAATACATGCACATGGTAGTTGGTTTGGGTGTACCCCAACTGCCTCTCCTTATAAAGTTTCTTCCTTTCACTCCTTATTAGGTAGGTCAAATAAATAAGGGCTTAGGATCATGTATTGCAGAGCAAAAGAGTGGGGTCTGCAGGGGTGGAGAGAGGAAGGGGGCGATTTTCCGCTAACATCTCCCACATACCCCGTTTCATTAGCGACGTAGTCTCTAATTTATATATCCATTGCTCGTACTCTGTCCATCACTAGTGTGTGTGGTTCTCTGGGGAAGGGGGTGGGGAAAAGGAAAGGTGTTTTTTTAGGGGTATCAGCTTATGCCCGGTTGGGGCAGTGGCGCTCGCCATTCTGATCTGCTGGTGGTCACTTCTGGGGGGTAGGAGTACCATAGGGGTGCTTCTCAGACAGTGGTTATAGTTTGCGTGTGTGAAAGGAGGTGAGGGATTAGAGGAGGATTTCTGTGTCACCTCTGGTTGGTGATGTTTAGACAGGGGAAGGTCTGGAAATTCACTAAAACTGCTCAAGGAGGGGGGTGGCTCTCGAAGGGCTGGCTTTGCCGGTTCTATATGAGGGTTATCCTGTAGCATCCACCTGCAATCAGTCAGGTTAGTTACTGGTGAATTAAAACACAAAGTCGGTTCTATGGGGGGTATGTCCACTAACTGGTCCTCTTGTGCACTAGAAGGGTGGTGGTACTCAGCTAGGTTAGCTTCCAGTAGCAGCTTGTCGTCACCCTTTTCCAGTTGTAGACCAAAGTTGTCACTTTCTGCCTTTAGTTGCATTAGATAAGTATTTATCAGCTGTAGCAAAGCGGACTGTTCAGTGCAAGTGGTAGATGAAGAAAGGACTGAAGTTTTTGGGTCATTGGGCAGCAAACTGGTTTGTACTGGTTGGTGGGCAGGGCCAATTGTGGTAGTGGGGAGGAGTTAGGACTGTTTTTGGCGGCTCCTGCCATGGCGGGGGATCAAGGGGAGAGTTGAGTTTAGGCATGGAGACAGAGACAATCGGGCAATAGGTTTAAGACTAGGCACGGGGGTGTGGGGTCTTTAGGCTTGGCGGTGAACACTTTTACTTCGGCTAATAATCGTAATTTCCCGCAGTATTGTTCTATCCATACTGAGTCATGCTTTGCAGCCACCTGGTGGCACCAGGGTTCACCAGATCGCTGGGGGTCCCACATTTTGCCTCGGGCATCCTGTAGGTGCTGAGGCTATGGTGGGGGAGGTGTGACTAAGGGGGACAACTTATGTGGTTGCTGGACTGCCTCTAGTTCGGCCATTTCTGGTCCGATTTGAACCGTTCTTGCTAGCGGTGTTAGGGGGGGACTCCTCTTTAGGTTGCTGTGGACTAAGTTCTGCTCCTCTTTCAACTAAAGGCATTGGGGGGGGAGGTAAAGGACAAGGGAAGGTCTTGGGGGAAGGGTAGCTCCAGCAGGGGGAGGGGAGCGTCTGGGAGGGGTGGTGGGGGACTTCTCCGTCTTCGGGGAGCAGCGCCACGCATATTAGGGTGACTGGCTGGTTCTAGGGCTGCAAGAGCTTGTCCATAGGGCTCCATGCATGGCTTGAGGCGATGGCTGTTCTGTATGGAGTACTGTCCGTGTCTATTAAGCAGGTAAGTATGATTACTATAAGCTTCTTCTACCAAGTAGGGTCAGACAAACTTCGGCTGAAGTTTTAGATTTTCTTCTTTCTGTCTTCTCTTATTCTCTAGCCACACTTCATCGCCAGCTTTGAACAGGGAAGGTTCCTCAGCCTCTTCACCCCTTATTTGTTTTTGCTCAGTTCTGAGGGTCTCATGTACTTCTTCAAGTCTTTGCTGTAGTGCTTGGGCGTACTCATGCACCGGTACGCACTTGACAAGGAGAGGGTGGTAGGTCAACTAGTCAGGCAGGCATAGTTCTCTACAGAGCATAAGAAAGTTCGGGGTCTCTCCTGTAGTGGAGTGGGGGGTTAGCACGAAACACTCTCATTAGCTGTGGAAGGATCATGTCCCATGCTTCTGGTCGTCTTTTTAGTAGGGGGAACGCAGTGCATCTCCCAGCTCTGGGTTGTTGCGCCCCACAACTCCATTGGCTTGGGGGTGGTAGGGAGTAGTCCTGGTCTTTTTGACTCGCCAGAGGATGCACAGCTCACCCATGAGACTGGATTTAAACTGAGTGTCTCGATCAGTATGCATTTTTTCAGGCAGTCCAAAATAGCAGAATACGTGTTTGTCTAAGGCGGTGGCAACTACTGGGGCTATAGCGTCAGGGAGGGCATCTTGCCAGCGAGTGAAATGGTCCGTTAAAATGAGAATCCACTTGTTACCTCGGTCTGTCTCTGGAAGGGGGCCGACTAAATCTACGGCAAAATTTTGCCATGGCTGGCATACATTCTCCGCCTAGTACGGTTGGGTCTTGCTCTACCATGTTTGGCTCGCTGAAACGTCTCACACCCGTTTATTGCTCGACGTACATCAGCAGTCATCCCTGGCGAGTAACAAGTAAGGTTGAGCCTTTTTAGAGTGCATTGGATACCTTGGTGGGCCATGATGTAAGTTTCCCAGACTACCTTGCCTCTGAGACTGGGGGGGGGGGGGCATACCGCACACCAATCTGACCTGCATTTCCCGGATTGGTGCACCTGTACAACGCCATCTGGTTGCCGTTGCATGGAGTGTAGCCGCTTTTCCAGCTGCCGTAGCTTGTTGCTGCCTAGCTCTAACTGGGAAGGATCAATTGGGGAGTGATTCTTGACAGCCTCGTATATAACTACCACTGGGTGACAGCCAGTTTCCGGGCCTCAACCAAGTTTGTGTCAGGGGTAGGGGTGGGAGTGAGCAACAGCATCCACTTCGGGATTGAGTACAATGGGGTGGATCTGTGGATATTGGAAAAGGGGGTAGGGGGGAGGGGGGAAAGAGTACGAATGATTTCCTCTTTTGTGGGTCCGCCATCTCTAGCCTCTATGTGTCCACATTGATTGCAGTCTTGGGGACAACGCCTGCTGAGGCCGTCAGCATTTCCGTGCAGGTGTCCACTACGATGTTCAATTGAAAATTGGAACTCGGACAATGTCTTGAGCCGTCGAGCTACTTGGCTGGACGGCTTCTTCCTTTTGCATAGCCACATGAGAGAGGCATGATCAGTCTGAATCCGAAAGGTTTGTCCGTAGAGGTAGGGTCGGAAGCATGGATGAAATATACCAGAATTGCCAGCTACGGCCGTTCAATATAACTTGGACCATGATTCAAGTGAGGCAGTTTATGGGAGTCGCCATGACTAGCGACTTTTATGCAATATCCGGTACATATATTGTGTCTTTTGAATGCAGTGTCGAGTTGTCTTTTCATTAAAAAAGACAACTACACCAATCTAAGCGAACAGTGACGTATTACCGGAACGTTCTTATAATTTTACCGTTTAAAAAATTGCAGTGGCTGCTATAAAAAAGCTTTATCATAACTTGCGGCCCCTTACTATAGCGTATTTCACGACTCCCTTGTAAAGGCCGCCGTTACAGTCTATATCCGGTATGAACTTGGCCATTCAAATTGCTTCACCCAATTGGGCGCAGCTGGCAATCCTGGTATATTTCATCCATGGTCGGAAGTGTTTGGTGGCTTTGACCACTGCTAGTAACTCCTTCCGAGTGACACAGTAATTGCGTTCAGGGGACTCAGGGTTTTACCATAATGGGCGATTACTCGCTCTTCACCGTTCTGTATCTGGGACAGGACAGCTCTGACGCCGTCGTCACTGGCATTGGTATCTAGGATGTATGGACTGCAGACATAGGGGTAGCCGAAGATGGGGGCAGAGAGCATTCCTGCTTTAAGCCATACAAAACCTTTCTCTGAGGTGGGTTCCATTCCCACGGGACGTCTTTGCAGGTGAGTTTAGTCAGTGGTTCGGCTACGGTGGAGAATCGGGGGTAAGTACTGCCGGTAATATCCGACGGTACTGAGGAACGCCTGTAACTCTTTTAGGCAGGTAGGGGTGGGCCAGTCTCGGACGGCAGCTATTTTCCCAGGGTCTGTAGATACACTACGTTCACTAACCACGTGGCCCAGGTATCAGATTTGGGATTGCAAGAGCTCAGACTT
>CALYOO010000767.1:0-17972 GCA_945261195.1 Cryptosula pallasiana
GACAGGGCTCACATCTCATCTATTATTGTTTGTATGTAAGTAGTAATATATGAGCAGATCTCCCTACCAAGTGTTTTTTTGTGGGGTCATTATCTGGGGTTATGCAATGGGTTACGGCGTTGGATGAATTCGCCGAGTTTATATTGTATTTTATTTGAGGGGCATTTGAGTGGCATTTAAGTGGCATTTAAGTGGCATTTGAGTTTTGATTATTTTTGTTACTTAACTTGAACTTATATGACATATAGATTTTGAATGTATGGCATTTTAAGTTTTGATAATTTTTTTACATAACTCGAACTCACATGATATTTTGAGAGAGAGAGGAGAGAAGAATGATGAGATATAACTACATTGAATCAATATATGATTATATACATTTATTACATAATAAGTAGGAAAATATTCTTGTGTAATATAGCTAGAGTTAGTAAATATTAAGTAGTACAGAGCACTACAGCTTGTAATGACAATCAATACATAGTATTTTTCTTTACAATGTCGTCATACAGAGCACTACAATTTGTAATGTCAATCAATGCATAGTCTTTTTCTTTACAATGTTGTTATTGTTGTACTGATGTTATAACTTAGGAAGGAAGGAAGACTTCTGTTCTATGTACTTTTGATTCCATAATGAACTAAAATAAAAAGTTATGTATTAGTATAGGACGATTAAACAAAAATGTAAAATAATTACATGAATTTGAATTATAGTTCTTTTTACATTAGTTAGTTAACATTATATAGTAAAGGGGGTAACTCACCAAGTTATATTATTCGGTTTGTTTTTTCTTGACCATAATTTTCATCAAGTGTTTTTGATTCTCTCTCTTCTATCTAAAGCAAAACAAAAAAAACAATTGCTTTATAAAATAAATTCTATCTAATTGGAAGTATTACTTATATCAGTTAGTTTACATTAAATAAAAAACACTCACTAGGTTGTGTTGTCTGACTTGCTTTTCTTGAATATGGTTTTCACCAGGGGGTGTTGGTTCTCTCAAAGATGTAGAAGATGTGTTTCCCGCTCCCATTGAAAGCACTAAGACCTTGTTCTCAACAACCTCATCTGTAGTAAAGTACTTCATCTGGTTGGAATCATCAAGTTTGTTGGATAGGTTTTGAGCCGTTTCTATCGCTTGTAATGCTGTGAATGCGATTATATCATGTCGATGATAACCAAATCTACTAACTTCACGATTTCTTACAAGTATGACTCCTGTTCCAATTCTTTTGATGTCGCTAGCATGTTTTTCAGGTATATATAGAACCCCCATCATCAAACCATCGTATTGCAAACATCTGTAGTTTACCAGTAGCGCATCCATCACCACTTCTCCATTAGGTAAGGTTAACTGAGTCGATATTTGAGGAGATTCAAAACTGATTACACTTCCAACAGCAAATTGAGAGAGTGTTGCAATACGAACCATACTGATCAACTGACTAGGTGTTTTTTTTTTTATTAATCTACTTAGCTGTTTAGCTTCCTCAAGGGAAATATTGGATGGAAAGTTGATAGGGTGAAAGATTGGAAGCTTGTCTGAATCGAATCCCATAAAAACCACCAGTTTTGGAACATCTGGTTGTGTTGGAGCTAATTTGTTATAATCCTCATTTCTCACCATGGACCTCACTTGCCGTCTGTTGCCAAATGTTTCGACATTGTAGCGGATAATGCATATGTTTTTATACACATCCTCAGCTGGTCTTTCGATGGAGATTATCTCGAGAAGTGATGGTGTTTGATTTAAGTGAAGTGGTTGAAACCTTCCAATCATTACTCTGTCATTGGTATCACAAGAATTGAGCAAACTAGCTGCATTTTTTGACAAGCAGGAAAGATGAGAAAGAGATGGTGCTTTCAAAGTCCAAGCATAGTCAATCGTTTTATTTCTATCCGAATCCCATGGCTTTGGTCGAACTGTTTTCAGTTTCCTTTTTATTATATGTGAATCAGGAGGGATATTTTCTTTATCATCAGAGTATGGTTCGAATGTTGAGAGAAATGAGGTATTACGGTCTTCATTCATATTCAGAGCGTTCAGTGAAAAGTTGGAACTGAAAAGAGAATAAAAAATATGTAACAGATGGTTGGAATTTTGGAAAATATTTGAAAAGAATAAACTAACTAGATAGTTATAAAATAAACACATAATCAAAACCAAAATAATTTTTCTGATGCGTTATGGTGAAACTATTTGATCTTTTATAAATAAGAATAAAATATTGAAACATAAAATTAACTTTCTGAAGTATTATAGTAAATCTAGTTGAAGTTTTCTATCAATATATGTTAAAGAATTATTTAGCGATTCTCACCTTATTGACTGAAAGTCTTTCTATAGTTTCAAGTAAATGTAGTAGTCGGTGTGTAGATGTTGCTTCCTTGCTAGCTATTGTAGAACTGGATGCTTTCTGTGTGAAAACACTGGTTCTTAAAAAGCTAAAGCTCTACTAATTAACCCTATGAAACCTTCTTTATAATATATCTATGACTCAGCAGTTTTTCACGCGATATTCCCGTGAAAGCATTGGTTTTTATTCGCGTGAAAATTATTTTTTTTACTCCCGCGAAAGCAACGGTTTTATCCCTATTGAAATAATTGTTTTATTCCCGCGAAAGCATTGGTTTGTATTCGCGTGAAAATAAAATATTTATTCCCGCGAAAGCAACGGCTTCCATTCGCGTGAAAATAAACTATTTATTCCCGCGAAAACATTGGTTTGTATTCGCGTGAAAATAAAATATTTATTCCCGCGAAAGCAACGGCTTCCATTCGCGTGAAAATAAACTATTTATTCCCGCGAAAACATTGGTTTGTATTCGTGTGAAATTAAAATTATTATTCCCGCGAAAACAACGGTTTCCATTCGCGTGAAAATAAAGTATTTATTCCCGCGAAAACATTGGTTTGTATTCGCGTGAAAAATAAAATATATATTCCCGCGAAAGCATTGGTTTGTATTCGCGTGAAAATAAAGTATTTATTTCCGCGAAAGCAACGGCTTCCATTCGCGTGAAAATAAACTACTTATTCCCGCGAAAACATTGGTTTGTATTCGCGTGAAAATAAAATATTTATTCCCGCGAAAGCAACGGTTTCCATTCGCGTGAAAATAAAGTATTTATTCCCGCGAAAGCAACGGCTTCCATTCGCGTGAAAATAAATTATTTATTCCCGCGAAAACATTGGTTTGTATTCGCATGAAAATAAAATATATATTCCCGCGAAAGCATTGATTTGTATTCGCGTGAAAATAAAATAGTTATTCCCGCGAAAGCAACAGCTTCCATTCGCGTGAAAATAAACTATTTATTCCCGCGAAAACATTGGTTTGTATTCGCGTGAAAATAAAATATTTATTCCCGCGAAAGCAACGGTTTCCATTCGCGTGAAAATAAAGTATTTATTCCCGCGAAAGCAATGGCTTCCATTCGCGTGAAAATAAATTATTTATTCCCGCGAAAACATTGGTTTGTATTCGCGTGAAAATAAAATATATATTCCCGCGAAAGCAACGGCTTCCATTCGCGTGAAAATAAACTATTTATTCCCGCGAAAACATTGGTTTGTATTCGTGTGAAAATAAAATATTTATTCCCGCGAAAGCAACGGCTTCCATTCGCGTGAAAATAAATTATTTATTCCCGCGAAAACATTGGTTTGTATTCGCGTGAAAATAAAATATATATTCCCGCGAAAGCATTGGTTTGCATTCGCGTGAGAATAAAATATTTATTCCCGCGAAAGCAACGGCTTCCATTCGCGTGAAAATAAACTATTTATTCCCGCGAAAACCTTGGTTTGTATTCGCGTGAAAATAAGAAATGTATTCCCGCGAAATCAACGGTTTCCATTCGCGTGAAAATAAAGTATTTATTCCCGCGATATCAACGCTTCCATTCGCGTGAAAATAAATTATTTATTCCCGTGAAAACATTGTTTTGTATTCGCGTGAAAATAAAATATATATTCCCGCGAAAGCATTGCTTTGTATTCGCGTGAAAATAATTTTGTTATTCCCGCGAAAGCAACGGTTTCCATTCGTGTGAAAATAATGCTGATTCATAGCAGTGCAACTTAAGCTATATAAGAAGCACTGTTTTCATACAGAAAGCATTCACTTCATCGTTAGTAACTGAAGGAACAAGATCTACTACATCATCATCTACTACAGCACTCCTTCTTCATCATTTGAGTTACATAGGAAACAGCTGAAGTTCAAACAACTATGTGTATAATTCATCTAATTCAAAGAAAAACAAGTCTTCATTTGTGATGTGAGTATTTATATTTTGTTTTAATTGTAATCATTTTAAACATGAAGACATTTTCTGGACAAAAAACAAGATTATTCACTATTTAAGATGTCAAAAAACAGTGTATGTAAGTTTTAATTATGTTCATTTTTATTATTTCAGAACTTCAAAATGAAAAAAGTACTCCTTCATCCGAATTTTATAGAAAGCAGCTGTCAAGTTCAAAACAACTAGGAATATCATTCATTTTAACTCAAAGAAAGACAAGTCTTCATTTCTGATGTAAGTATTTACATTCTATTACAATAGTAATCAATTCAAGTATATCGAAAAAATTGAAACCTTAGTTTTTTTTTATTTTTTGCTATAAAGCATTATCAATCTTTTTTAGAATAACAACGAACTAGATTAAAGGGAAAGAACTTTCCAACAAAAACTTCAACTTTAGTAATAACTGAAGTTACTACTTGTATTATATATAAATAATGTGTCGAGTAACAAACAACAGGTATGTAGCAAACGCTATTTATAATGAAAAACAAGAAATGCAAAAAACTCGGAATTGTTTTGAAAATACTAAAGACTGCGCTGAATGGATAGACGATAGTTTACTCGTTACTTCGTCGTTGTTTTCACAACAAACTTTTCCTGATACCACCGCAATAACTTATGTCGTTGCAACTTATCCGGATAATCACTGTAGTCTTTTGTCATTAAAATTACAAAAAACTATTGCGCAACTTTCACCAACGGACTTTTTCAAGTTCATCTACAATGAACTCTCTTTTTATGAAAGAGAGGCTTTAATGCTTGATGAAAGTTATCGAAGAAAATCATTTCTTACAAATTGGAGACGAGTAGGTAAACATTGTGGTGAAAACATGTCTGGAGCTGGTTTCTATAACCTTGAAAAAGACAACGCTGTTCGATGTGTTTTTTGCCGAGGGGTATTACTAAACTGGAAGGATGAAGATGAACACCCGATGAAAGAACATGCTAAAAGTTTTCCGTTTTGTCGATTTGTTAGAGGATTTAACACTCACAATCGTGTGTATAGACCTAGGAAACTACTTGCAGATGAAATGAAAAACATCTCAATTGTCAAAAGCTATACGATGGAAGAACAAAAGACCAGAAGAGGAGATTTAACTGCAGAAGTATTACCTCTAGGTATATCAATTGATCGTGCTGACACACCACGTTTTGCTACTGAAACATCTAGAGAAGACAGTTTCAAACAATGGAAGGGTAAAGTCTCCATGAAACTCCTTTCCAATGCAGGTTTCTACTATACTAAGTTCGGAGATAGTGTAAAATGCTTCTTTTGCTCAGGTGAACTTAAAGAGTGGGAAGAAAGCGATCTACCGTGGGAGGAACACTGTCGATGGTTCCCAGACTGTTATTTCTTACTCGGGAGTAAAGGTGAAGAGTATGTTGAGGATGTTTACATGCGAACGGAAAAAGGTAAAAGATGTAAGCGACGGGTTGAAAAATATCGAGAAAAAGTAAAACAAATAACACACAACAATGACACCGAAGAAATGAAACTTATTTGCAAAAAACTAGGATACAGTCAAAACGATATCGAACAAGTTTTAGTGTCAAATAGAAAACCTTTTGAGCGAATAGGTTTCATGATTGAAGCCTTACATGCTTTTGAAAATGATTTTACATCTGTTGAGAATTCATCAACACTGTTAAAAAATGATGCTAAAACAATTGATTCGTTAAAAAAAGATAAAGATCAAACTAAGCAAAGCAAACTCGCTCAATGTGTGTCTGAGGCGCATGAAAAAAAAGTAATTGCAAATCATATCTCTCTTCCATGTGGTCATCTCATTTACTGTAGTGAGTGTAAGGAAAAAGCATTCACCGAATACTCATCAGAAGTAAAACCTTGCCCAATCGATGGTTGTCAGGTTGAAACTAAAGCATTTATGAAGATCTACATGAGCTAGCATAACAATTAACCTCAAAAAAAAGAAAAAGTAATGAATGGTTAAATAGGTATTTCAATTTGAAAACGTATCATTCGAGTTTTGTAATTTAACGGAATAACAACAAATATGATACGTGTTGAAGACTTTGCTCACCAAGAAGCTTCCGATGCTATAGGACCTAAGACGTTTTTGGCTGAGGTTTCTGATGAAATGTTGAGGATTTATTTTACGGAGGAATGTGTATACTGTGTACTAGGAGGGAGTTTTTACAAGCAAGCAACCAATCTATCGCTACTAAACTGTTACTGTTCACACGTTGATGACAAATGTATCACTTGTAGAAGATATGCTGAAATGGTTGAAGGTGCTACACCTACCAAAAAAGAATTGGGTGATGCTATCGACTGGATTGATAGAAAACAAGTTTTGAAAAATGCTAAAATGGGTTTTTTGGTGCATGATGAATGGATTAATGCTTTTTTGGATCTTTCCACTGATGATTTGAAGTCTCCCTTTTTATTAACAAATTTGAGAGCACGATTAAATCCCTACCTATTACCTGCTAGTCAGAGCAAACTGGCTTATCAACGTCTAAAGGATAAATTACTTGCAATAGCAGAAGGATATCCATACGCTCATACTCTTGATGAAAAAGAAGACTCAGTCAACCCGATAATAACTATTGATTCGACAAATATATCTGAAGACTCATAAAAGAACTGTTACAAAAAAGTTGCTTCACTTATCTCTGAACTACAGCAGAAACATGAGTGGAAAAACTCAAGGATTCAAGTCAATTGGTACATTGGCTGATTTTGTTCCTAAGTTCATAAGGACTCATTTTGAGCACATTCCTTTAGAGCGTTCGAATCCTCTTTTTGTTCAACTCATTACCGAAGAAGTATTTTATTTTGTGTTAGGATTCAATCTAGTTCGTAAATCAATACAAAGCATGCTTTTGAGCTGTAATTGTATTTCAAGAGCAAATCCTCTCGAATGCTTAAACTGTTCTAGGAGCTTTGATCCAAAAGTATGCTGTCCGCAAGACAAGTTGATAGATTTTGAAGATCTCAAAAGAGCGATCGAACTGATTGATATAAAGCAATGTTTGAAAGATGCTGAGCTGGGTGATTTGATAGATATTTCGATTTTAAGAGGTTTGACTTCATTTCGCTGGACAGGAACACATGTTCTTTTGTCTCAATCTCGATTGGAACCATACTTACATTTCGGTAACCACTTTGATGACATTGTTTCACATCTTCAAAATCGGTTGAGAGAGTTGAACAAGCCACTAGCCGCTTATGTATAAATAGAAAAAAACATCAAGAAAGAAAGTATTCAACTTTCAACACTGAAAGCAAAAACATTTTAAAAAATGAGCTGCGTATTTATCTTGCTACTGGCACTAACATTTCCCAATGTTAGTGGAGTATTCTATACCAACGAAATTGATGGATGTATAGCCGGAGCTATGGATAAAAATGAAGTCTTGGTTTTTTCACCTTTCAAAAGGACTATACGATATAAAGATGAAAATGGAAAAAACTGTGTACGACTCTACCCTCCGGACTTATTATATTGTGGTTTTTTCATCCCTCAAAGCGCTTCTTGGATCTGCAAGAGTAGTAATATATGAGCAGATCTCCCTACCAAGTGTTTTTTTGTGGATTAGACCTTGGAGGTTATGCAATGGGTTACGACGTTGGATGAATTCGCCGAGTTTATATTGTATTTCATTTGAGGGGTACTTGAGTGGCATTTGAGTGGCATTTAAGTGGCATTTGAGTTTTTGATTATTTTTTTTACTTATTTTGAACTTATATGGCATATAGATTTTGCATGTATGGCATTTGATTTTTTTGATAGTTTTAACATTGTATATAAATGAAAACGTGATAAGATTGTATGGTTATTGGAAGTTAAGATGTCGACAGAGGATGATGTTGAGATGAGACCGATGAATGAAGTTGATACTATTGATGGTACTGAACGTGATATGATAGATGTTTTACCGAGTATGAAGCGTAAAGCGTTGATAATTATGATAATTTTGGTATTTGTCGTAGGGCTTTCCACTTTTGGAGGTGTTACTGAGTTTAGTATGTATGAAGAAGCTATGGAAAAAATACAAAAAGCGAGAAACTCTCCTGTTGGAACCATAAATGAAACTACTGTTGATTGATGAACATCTTTTTATGATGAATGGGAAACCTGAAGATTATGACCCGAGGATGCGATCTCCTTTTACAGCAATGATTGCAGGACCAACAGGATCGGGAAAGACGCAAGCGATTTTTCGAATGATTGAAGCTAGTCAGACTATAGCACACCCTCCACCAACAGAGATTCACTACTGTTATGGAGCCTACCAAAAAGCCTTTGATGATGTATCAGGAGTGATTTTTCATGAAGGCATGATAGATATAACAGTGAGTTTTCCCAGAGATGGTAAAAATCGATGGCTGATAATTGATGATCTCATGGATGAAGTTTCTGGTAAAGCTGATGCTAATGCTTTGTATACAAAACATAGTCATCATTTGAACATAAGTGTGTTTTTTATTGTTCAGAATCTGTTTTTAAAAGGAAATCGTACAATTTCCTTGAATAGTCATTATTTTTTTCTTTTTAAAAACCCTAGAGATGCTTCTTCTATTTCCTATTTGGCTCGACAATGTTTTCCATCAAAAATAAAATATGTACAAGAGGCTTTTGAAGACGCGACAAAGAAACCATACTCTTATTTACGAATAGATACGACTCAACAAACGAATGATCAACATAGACTATTGGGAAATTTTACATCAGTTCTCCCTATGATATTATATGTACCCAAGTAAAAGGATATAAATACAATTACTATTCACTTCACCTCAATCATATTTTGTTATTCAACGACGCAACACGAAAGCATTATAATGTCTAAAGCTTTGGAGAAAAAATTAACAAAAAATGCAGCTGTGTTGTTATCGCTCAACAATACAACCTTTGCTATTCAAAAGTCTGTTATAGCCAAAGCCAAAAAGGAGTTTATTATGACTCTAATGGAATGTGCTAAAGCTATTATAAATGGAACGATACCATTGACATCATCTCAGTATAATGAGTTGCAGCGAAACGTGAAGGATATTAGCGCTTTAGTAAGAAAATCAACGTTAGATGATAAGAAAGCTGTATTGCAAAAAGGAGGATTTTTAGGCGCTCTACTAGGACCTATCATCAGCAATATAGTTCCAGGGTTACTTAAAAGTGTGCTAGGCGGAGGGAGAAGATAAAGATGAAACTCTCAACACGAATGATGCGAAATAGAATGGCGATTTTAGCTCTGGATGATCTGAGTAAGAAAGGGAAAATCGCTATAGTCGAAAAGGCTAACTCAGATTTGTTTCAATCATTGATAGAAAGTGTTAAAAATATTATATTAGGTAATGTTCCTCTTGATTCTGAGCAGTTTATTGAGTTGCAGCGTTACAAGAAGGAGCTACATAAACTTAGTGGTAGAGGGAGAGTTGATGATAAGCGTAAAATTTTGATTCAGAGTGGTAGAGGGAATCTTTTGGATGCTATTATAACACCTATTGTATCTGTTTTATCATCAATAAAAAGATGAATCGACAGCCTTTAACATTCTCCAGACGTAATTTTATACTCACTGAAGATGAATACTATAGATTAACAGAAAGAAAGGATGATAAAACAGTAGTAAAGGAAGAGAAAGCCAGACCTCCATTGTATTATAATCCTATGGAAGCTATAACAGTGAGAAATATGAAGCGAAAGCGAAATGATCTACTGGAAACGGCTTATGATTCTGACTTATCCTCATACGAAAAGTTAGATGAAAATGTTGAAAACCTACGTAGGTATTTGTCTGATGTCAAAAAGATTAAAAATAACCAAAACCAGACACAAAAGGATAGTTGGAATCTCATTAAGAAAAAAAAGACAGAGTCTACTTTTCCTTTGGCCAATAGCACAATTATTGATAATAAACCTAATGTCTTTTCACCAAATGTTGATAAAGACAATGAGTTAGAATCAGTGAAAATGGTTGATGATGATGATGATATTGGGACGGAATTAATAAAAGGAAGGTTGTTTGATACTGAAGACACAACCTTACTAGGAAGTACATTTCTTACTGATGGAGAAGATGAGCACGATAGTGAAAGCGAAAATTTAAAAGATTTTGAAAAAAAAGCAGCTGATTTAACAAAAAAAAAGAGTGATCAAACGATCGCTGTCAAAATGTTGAATAATCTGAGTAAAATTGGTAGATTCGACTCGGAGAAGGACAGACTGAAAATTGGAGAACGTTGGTTGAATCCTAGGACTTCCAAAACTTTACTACGAGACGTTCTAACCGAAGGAGGTAAAATACAATCGGGAAATACCAATTACAGTAGATTTAAAAGCCTGCTAACTGATGAAGGAATCACAACTGTCAGAAAATCCCCGCATCGAACACGTACTCAGAAGAAAAAGTTGGTCGTTCCCGGTACTAATTTATGGACATCGACACGCTAAAAGAGTTGTATTACAATCCTGCATTACATACATCTCTACGAGGAGCTAGAGCTTTACTGAAAGCTCGTAGAAAACGAGAGGGAGAAAAAAGAATCCGTGAATGGTTGAGTGGTGAGGATGCCTACACGTTACATAAAAAAGTTGTAACCAAGTTTAAGCGTCGTCCTACAATTGTAGCTGGAATAGGGGAGCAGCTACAGGTAGATTTGATGGATGTTCGATCTCGAAGAGATGAAAATAATAATACAGCATTTTTACTAACTGCTATTGATTCTTTATCTAGAAAAGGTTGGGCTGTGCCGCTCATCAACAAATCAGGACCGGTAGTAGCAAGAGGATTGAGAAGAATACTAGAAGGGGAAAATTATAAAGCTTTACAATCTGATAAAGGTAAAGAGTTTGACAACGTCAATGTCAAGACTCTGCTAGCGGAAAAAAAGATCAAGCGCTTTACAACCGAAAATGAAACGATAAAGGCATCAATGGTGGAGCGTTTTAACAGAACTTTAAAAGAGAAGATATATAGATATTTGACATATAAAGATGATGATAGATACATTGATGCTTTACCAGAAATGGTTAATGCATACAACAACACAATTCATGGTGCTATAGGTATGAGACCAAATGATGTGAATTTTCAAAATCAAGAACTCGTATGGAATCGTGTGTATGAAGGAGGTGAACATAGTTTAACTCAAGAAGCAAAACTAAAGGTTGGGGATTATGTGAGAATAAGTAAGGCAAGAGGAGCGTTTGAAAGAGGATACACTCCGAATTGGACGATTGAGATTTTTATAATCACTGATGTACTTATTGATGAAAAACCTGTTGTATATAGGGTAAAAGATTTAGCTGAGGAGATGATTGATGGCACCTTTTACGAAAAAGAGTTGCAAAAAGTAAAAAAACCCACGATTTTCAGAATTGAAAAGATATTGGGAAGAAGAATGAAAAGAGGTAAAAGACAGATTCTGGTTAAGTGGTTAGGATACGGAGAAAAGTTCAACGAGTGGGTAGATGAATAGTTTATAAGGAAAGAACGCTTGATATAATCATCATACGTTGGGAAAATGTCGATGCTGATAACTTTACCCTCAAACTCTAGTGGTGAAGAGTTTCCTGATAATAACAATTCCGAATTTACAGTGAGACTGTATAAATATTTGGTTATCAATGGTGGTAAATGGGAGGTAGCTCTGCTAGATATGACTTATTCTAATAATTGGAAAAATGTTACCGAAGGGAAAATATATCTAGAAAAGACTAATGTCTCCGGTAAAAGCGAAAAGTCCTTCATCCTAATCGGTAATGGAAGATATGATAGTATAGAGGAGTTGGAGGAGATTATACGAAAGAGAATGAATGAAATGGATTTAGACAAGAAATTCGCCATCTCCTACAACAAGATCACCAACACTGCTTTACTAACTAACAGTGATCCTGATACTGCCATAAGCTTTTCCAAAGATATAGCATATATTTTTGGATTTGAATCACAAACTACATACCCTCGTGGTAGATACAATAATATCACACCTCCTGATATAAATTCCGGTTTAACATCTCTGTATGTTTATTCCAACATTGTTGATAATAGAATGGTAGGAGATACGAATGTACCTTTATTGAGAGTAGTTCCAGTTCAAGGAAAGAAGAATAGTGTTGTGTATCAAGAATTTAAAAATCCTCACTATGTTGACGCTTCATCACTAAATAGTGATATGATTAAAGTACTTATAACGAGTGACGACGGTCAACGAATACCATTTGATGGTGGAAAGGTTGTGTTGACGGTTCACTATAGAGAGAAAGAATTATAATGAGTTTGGTACGATACACCCCTGAGGATTCAAAAGATTTTTTTGATGAGTACTACAAGATGCAAGCTGGAAATGGAATTGGAGTGTATAGCGGACGACGAGTGATGCCTAATATGAGAGGAAATGGACTTGGTAGTATTTTTTCAAGTTTACTTAAATCTGCAGCACCAATGCTGAAAAGAGGAGCAATTAGTTTGGGGAAAAGAGCATTGTCTGTAGGTGGAAATGTAGCGCGTGATGTCATCGATGGTCAAAGTTTTGCAGCGTCAGCAAAGAAGAGGGGATTGGCAGAGTTGAATGATCTGGGGGGAGATGTGCTCAATGCAGTCCGTCCAGATAGAATGAAAAGGAGAAAAACAAGAGGTGGAAAGAAGAGGAGAGGTGTTGGTAATCGTGGTATATTTTAATAGCAGTAGAATCCGGTATAAAGACAGCTGAGCTTGATATCTATATTCATTAAGCGGTAACGCTTCAAGCATTCATCACTCGCAAAAGATGGCTAGCCTAAATGGAACAACAGGTAATAAGTTGGAAGGTTCTTCCTACAACATAAATCCAACGTTGGATGTATTTGCTACGGAACCAACAAACATATCGGTAGAAAGATCGGAATATGTTGTCATCAGACCTGATAGGTTAGATCCTTATGGTAGTATTGAGTTAACCTTGTCAGGGAGCACTGAACATTACACAGATCTTTACAACTCGTTTCTGCAAGTTGAAGCCACGGTTGTTCAAGATGATGGAACCAATATTTCAGGTAATGATGATGATGCAGTTGTGTGGATGGGGGATTCAATGCATGCATTATTCAGTGAGTTGAAAATGTCGATAGAAGGAACCACCGTTGAATACGCTAACAACTACGGTTTACGCTCCTACTTTTCACAACTACTCGAAAACAGTGCAGAAAGAAAGAAATATCAAGGTAAGATGGAAGGATGGTTGTATGATGATTCAACTAGCAAAGACGCTACTGATCACAAAACCGCTGATAAGAAAAAGAGGAGAGCTCTAATCATAGGTGGAAAGACAATAGAATTAACTGGAAAACCTCATCTCGCATTATTTCAGCAGAAAAAACTAATAATACCAGGTCCTACTATGCAGCTGGAGTTTGAGCGTGCCTCTGGCAAACTAGCTTTGTTTGCTGCGAATGAGACGCCTGCAGGAGGGGCAAAGATTAGAATTGATAAATTTGAACTTCATCTTTGTAAAGTTAAGGTGAATCCTACAATACAAAACTCCCAACTCAGCTTGGCATTGGAAGGTCACAACTACATTTATCCTGTTGATCGAAAACGGATAAAACTATATGGAATTCGTGCTGGTGTTGCGCAGATCGACATCACTTTGGAAGAAAACAAACAAAAACCTAAACAAATTTATTTAGGTTTAGTTAATCACAACGCAATGAACGGACGTTTCGCCTTGAATCCATATAGAATGCAGCATGCTAGTGTTGATAGTATTGTATTGAGAGTTGGTGATTGTCCAATTGGAAGGAGATTTGAACCAAATTATGCTAGAGGAGTTTTTGGAAGAGAATATCATCAGTTTCTACACGCTACCGGAACTTTGCTTGAAGGTGATAGTCTCGGTATTACGAAAGAACAATACCTTGATGGTACTACACTTTATGGATTTGATTTGACTGGTGATTTTCTTAAAGAAGGTTTTCACTCTATGAAAAATGTCACAACAAGTGTGGAAATTCGTTTTAGCGCTAACACGACGGATGGATTATCCCTGGTAGCATACTTTGTAAAAGACGGTGTGTTGGAGATGGATAGCATTCTTCAATTAACTATCGGAGGTGACGCAGTGCTTTAAACAGAAAGTTACAGATGAATACCATACAAATTCGTTCGATCTTATCTTCAGACGTTTTATGTCAAAGCGTAGGGTTTCATGTTGGAGCTAGAGAACAGTTTTGGAAGCAAATTTGCAATTTTCCAACAGGATGTTTCGTATTCAACACCCATTATTCTCATCAACCCGGAGAGCATTGGTTGGCTGTGTACGCTAATGATTCAGAGGTGGATTTTTTTGACTCGTTTGGACGTTCTGTTTCCTTTTATCCGGATGTAAATGAAATACTAAGTATTCATGGAGGATATGAAACAATACGAAGTAATGAAACACAACTACAAAATTTTTTGTCAACTGTATGTGGCGACTATTGTGTATACTTTTGTTTACTGAGAAGTAGAGGATGGAGTATGGATGAAATTGTTAGAAGTTTACGAGACATAGGAGATAGTGAGATGAGAGATCACTCAATACGGAGATTTATCATACAGACCTATCCTAACTTCGAGTTCATAGAAGATAATGCAGTAGAAGGAATAGATGGTGTACATATACAAGGAACTAATTTACTAAGTAAATTGTTAAAATAAATTATTATAATTGATTTTTATTTGATATAACAAATATAATGAATAAAATACAACTTATCTCATTATTTGTGCTAAACACTACAGAACCTATAAAAACTATTATTTTGTAATGTTTCAAGCAAGAAGTAAATAAGATCTTCTCATTTTCTTCCTCAGGAACGCTCTTTAGTTATATCTAAAAGACATAGTAACTAATGACTCTATCATACATAGTTATATGAATTACTTTTACAAAAATACTTCAGATCTTTCTTTAAATAGATATGAAACTTACCATCATAGAAGACGAGTCACATCCTTTGTGTTATCGATTAAGACTCTGATATGCTGTTCTGGACAATTCTCTTTTTCATTTTCATCAAAGTAGGAGAGACAGGTGTGCTGCAGCGAAGTATCAAACAGTTCTGAGACTTGAATGAAAGCTTGAAGAGCTGAGAGTAGAATGATGTCGTAGGAAATCATGTTGTTCGTATTTTGTTTCAGTCCTCTGAATACGATTACACCACTTTTTTCCGCCACCACAGATGAAGCTATTTGAGCAGGGATGCTAAGATCTCCAATCAATAGCTCTCCTTTCACCATACATCTGTAATTAGCCACTATAACATCAGCAGTCTTGTTCCAACGAGTATCACATTTTCTTAGCATTCCAGGATTCTCATAAGCTATAACACTTCCTGTCGGAAAATCGTGTAGGTGAGCAACACTGAAATAAGCCTGTATTTGTCTCAAACTCTTGCCATACAATGAGTTGAATGGATCGTTGATCTTTCGATTACATCCATGAGATTCAGCAGTACGAAAAATCGCATCTCCTGTCTTTCCTTCTCCCATATAAATTAAAACAATTGGACGTGTTTGCTTAGCTTTATTAACAAGCAGTCCTATTTCGGTTGAAACATCACTCTTCACCCGAGTTATCTTCTTATTCTTTCGGTAGTTGTAAATCATGGTGCACTTTGATTCATCACGAAATTCAACAGACAACACCTCCATAACTGTTGGTACTGGTAGTTCTCGGATTTCCATGGATTCTTCAAGTTTTTCTAGACTATCTGGAGAGAGAGAGTTTATTAACCCAGCGCTCTTGTAGGTGAGAGTGGTTAGTTCATTACTTCCAGCATCTTGAAAGGGTATTCTGGTGTGACGAAAAAGCGTTTCATCTCCAACATCCGTCAAAACTAGTTTTTTGCACTTCGAGCCAGTTTCATTCTCATCTTTTGTCAAATCAATAAAAGATCGTTTCCTCATCGATGTTCTTTTTGAAGACAGCTTGTTAGTAGGAGATGTGAATGAAGTAAAATCTTGTTGGGATTCTGGTTCATCAACCACCAATTGACTTTCTGCCATATCAAAGATAGGAGAAGGTGATGGGGAAAGGGTTTGCTGGGATCCTGCTTCTTCATTCATCGGTTGACTTCCTTCGTCTTGAGTATTCATTCTAAAAAAACAAAACATTTTGTTTAATTTTTCGTAATTAATTTTAAAAGATCATAAAGGTCATAAACCTAGTAGCGTTAGCTAACAAAAAATAAATATTTTTACTCTTACCTTTATAAAGAAGATGAGCTCCTAGTTGTTGCAATGAAAGATTTAGTAGATGTTGCTTCTCCGCTAGTCGTTGTAGAACTGGATGCTTTCTGTGTGAAAACAGTGGCTCTTAAATAGGTAAAGTTGCACTGATTAAATCCTATGAATCAACATTTTTTCACGCGAATACAACCCAATGCTTTCGCGGGAATAAATATTTTATTTTCACGCGAATACAAACCAATGCTTTCGCGGGAATAAACATTTAATTTTCACGCGAATGGAAACTGTTGCTTTCGCGGGAATGAATACTTTATTTTCACGCGAATACAAACCGTTGCTTTCGCGGGAATAAATATTTTATTTTCACGCGAATACAAACCAATGCTTTCGCGGGAATAAACATTTAATTTTCACACGAATGGAAACTGTTGCTTTCGCGGGAATGAATACTTTATTTTCACGCGAATACAAACCGTTGCTTTCGCGGGAATAAATATTTTATTTTCACGCGAATACAAACCAATGTTTTCGCGGGAATAAATAATTTATTTTCACGCGAATGGAAACCGTTGCTTTCGCGGGAATAAACATTTTATTTTCACGCGAATAGAAACCAATGTTTTCGCGGGAATAAATAATTTATTTTCACGCGAATGGAAACCGTTGCTTTCGCGGGAATAAACATTTTATTTTCACACGAATAGAAACCAATGTTTTCGCGGGAATAAACATTTTATTTTCACGCGAATACAAACCAATGTTTTCGCGGGAATAAATAAATTATTTTCACACCAATGGAAACCGTTGCTTTCGCGGGAACAAACATTTTATTTTCACGCGAGTATAAACCAATGTTTTCGCGGGAATAAATAATTTATTTTCACGCGAATACAAACCAATGTTTTCGCGGGAATAAATAATTTATTTTCACGCGAATACAAACCAATGCTTTCGCGGGAATAAACATTTCATTTTCACGCGAATACAAACCAATGTTTTCGCGGGAATAAATAATTTATTTTCACGCGAATACAAACCAATGCTTTCGCGGGAATAAACATTTTATTTTCACGCGAATACAAACCAATGTTTTCGCGGGAATAAATAATTTTATTTTCACGCGAATGGAAACCATTGCTTTCGCGGGAATAAAAATTTTATTTTCACGCGAATACAAACCAATGCTTTCGCGGGAATATATACTTCATTTTCACGCGAATGGAAACCGTTGCTTTCGCGGGAATGAAATTTTTTATTTTCACGCGAATAAAACAGGGATATTTCACGCGAATAACACTATTCTGATAGAGTTTTCGCGTGAGTGTTTTTAATGGCTATAAGCTAAATGAGTAGGAGTGGCTTATACTATATAAGAACAGCTCTCTCTGCATAGAAATCATTCTCTCCAGCAATAAAACATCGACTACTACAGCTGATTTCATCAACTACTACAACTGATTCATCAACTGCTACAACT
>CALYOO010000768.1:0-17772 GCA_945261195.1 Cryptosula pallasiana
GTCTTGGAAAAGAAGCAAAAATTTGTGACAGGTTCTATGGAGTCAAAGCAAACCCTCTTTACCTACAGTGTATGATAAAGTTGATGCCTACAGGATATCCTCGTAGAAGAAAAATTGAGAATTCCTTCGTCGCCGATCCAGTTAAATTTAGCCAGTCAGCTACAAGCTCGCTGTAGTACTAAATTTTTGCAAAGAAATTCAACATCAGACATCAGCTCAACGGAGGAGAAATTGCTCTCGGACAACGAGGTCTCCGCATCGATGGAGTTTGCATTGAAGCTCGAGACGTCTTTCCAATTTCACGGATGTTCTTGGCACGGTCACGGCTGCTCTTTCAACAACCCTAGACATCAGAAGCTTCGTCTTACTAGTCAAAGATCAATGGCTCATTTGTATAGAGACAAGTTGGAAAATAAAGAGTCTCTCCAAACTCTTGGTTATACAGTCATCTTGATTTGGGAGTGTGAGTGGTTGACTCGCGTAAAAACTCATACAAATCGATAAAAATTTGTCAACACTTTTTACAGCTCTTTCTATCCTGAACGGCTTGAGAAAAAGCTGAATCAAGAAGATGCGGTGCGGAAAGCTCGATCAGAAGATGCTTTTTGATTTTTCGAACGTGATATCAAAGTCCCGATGGTCTAAAGGATAATTTTTCTGAAATGCCTCCAATTTGTAAAGAAAGGATGTTGAGCAGAGGGCACTTGAGTGATTGGATGAGCGACTTTGCAGAAACCAAAGGATTTCTAAATACCCCACAACGCTTGCTAGTCGTGAGAGTGTATTGAGGAAAGATATTGTTAATGAGTCCACTGTTGAACTGGTACTTGAAACAGAGATTAACAATCACCAAAGTCTACCAGATCATAGAATACATCCATAAAAATGCTTTTGAGGCTTTTGGAACATCGGTTTCGGATGCTTGGAGAATGGGAGACAGAGAACCTAGCCAAGAGTTGCTTGCCACGACCAGTAAATTGGTAGGCAACACTGCCAATAGAAAAATAATCACGGGCAAGGAAAAACATACAAAGGACAAGTACATTGATGGTACCCAGAAAAGCATCATTGCAAGTCGGAGGAAACAAGTTCAATTCTATTGAGTAGATATCAGAGAAGTTTTACGACAAGAAAGTACGAAAAAAAGGACATGTCTTAAACTTTAATTAAAGTCAGTACGAAAAAACTGTTGTGTTCTTAAGGTTCATCTTATTGATCATTATGAGATTCATTTCAGCTGAGTATGAATGTTCCTGTACACTTGGATTTTTCCGTACTACAATACGCCAAACTGAGAATGTTGCAATTTTAACCCAGGACTTCATGCACAAGTAAGTCACTCATAGCTTTCCTCTATCAACCTAATAGTTAACTTAAACAGTGGTCATAACTGTAAGTAAAACAATCACCATTTTTTGTGTTTATAGATACATCGATAGACGTGAATTTCAGTACGTATAAATGGATACAGATAGCATGTACATGGCTGTGAGTGAATCGTTATAAAAATTGGTGAAAGCAGACAAGAGAAAAGAGTTTTATGCCGATTATGCCAATTGGTTTCCACGCCCATACTATGATACACATAAGGATGAGTTTATGAAAGTTAAAACAACAGGTGCAGAATGGATCGTAAATCATCGCTGTGAAAAAGTGCTAAAACATGGAAGAAGGACACCTGGGTTGTTCCAAGAGGAGTTTACTGGAGATGGAATTGTTGCGCTCAACTCTAAAAGCTACTACTGTTGAGTAGAAACAAGAAACAAGTTTAGTTCCAAAAGTTAAAGCAAGCGAAATAATGGCTTGAACAAACACAGTCACCTGAACGTATTGAGGACAGGAAAGTCTTTCAAAGGAACGAATCGTGGTTGCATAACCAAAGATGCAAAAATGTTAACTTACAGACAAATCAAACAAGGACTCACATATTTTTACGCCAAAAGACAAGTATGTTCAGATGGGTGTGTCAACAGAACCTACTAGCTCTTAGTAAAATAGGAACCAACTCTACGTTTTAAACTATTCATTTTTACATTATTTACTGTATACATATTTTAGCTCATTGTTATAATCATTAGTCAAAGTAATGTTTATAAAATCAAAATTGATATAAATAAACATTGGCATAAATAAAAATGGAGTTGGTAATATACATGTATGGCTATGTACATATACATGAATGGAGATAAATATGTAAATTTACATGAATATGAGCATAAATGGACATGGATGTGGAAATGATCATGAACATGGACACGTACAAGAAATGGACATGGATATCAGTAAAAATGGTCATGTATATGCTTATGAGCAAGTACATGAATATGTACATGTACGCAACTGGGTATGTACATGGTTATGAGCATAGATGGATAGACATGGTCATGGACATGGATATCAACATGACAATAGACATCGTCATGTACACACGCCCATAAACTTTTTATATCAATTGACAATATGTGTCCAAAACTTGGATTTTGTAGCAATTATTATAAACATTTCAGCTATTATATTTTACTACAAGTAAATTTAACTAGAATGGCTACTGAGCAATACATTTACATAAAAACGACATGTTAACAGGGGCTGTAAATTGGAGGTAAGCTCCAGAAGCTAGTTCTAAATTGAATTGCTAAATAATGTATGTGACCTGATCTGATCATCCTATACTAAAAATTCAGGAGAACCGAAATTTCATGAGCCAAAGGTAGAAAAAGAGATGCAAAATTACTGGACCAACAATAGCTCAGCTGTGTTCATTCATCTACACTATTAGGCATACAATAAATACTGATGTAGACTGAAAATGTCAGATCACACCCCCAATCAAAACCCAGGTGGATTGAAACTGCTTATATGTTACTACTGATGAAGGATTTATATAGAATGGTTTTGGGGGACAAAATTAAGTACAAGTGAATATGTTCAGTATACACACATCAAACAAGCAACAGCGGCGGCCAGAGAAGCTAATATGGTATACTTCAGGATAGAGGTTGGGAAGATCCCCTGACAAATGGTTCAAATCAACAGATTAACGCCAAGGTGAGCTCGTGGAGAAAAGTGTTTTGTTTTCATAGCCTAGGCGGTAGTGGCAAGTTTCCGAGGTTTGTTTTAAATTTTGTTGATGATAAACTGAAACTGAGTGGCATAAACTTTGTTTTCCGACATCAGCGTTATTTTTTTCAATGTAGAAGCATTGGTATATATATTGCATTAGCATTGCACAAAAAGATGATATGAACAGAGTGAAGGTAGGATTAGGGAAAATGAGAGTGCACTCGGACTCGGGATGAAAGGTTATTTGAAAAACCATGTTCAGCTGGCCAGTTGCCTCGATGATGCTTCATTTAACCAATCAAGTTTTTACAGTCTTTTGAACACACATTTTAAGCAGTTTGTAACTGGTTAATAATTTTACCAAGTTTTCTGTTCAAGTACTGCAATTTTTGGTTCCCAGTCAGTGATAGTTTTTTAATTCAGTTGCTGCTCTATTTTATTTTCGCCTGCAAATGGTTTGAATTTTTAAAACTAATGAAGTATTTGGAATTTTCAGAAGTGAAAGGATCATTCTATGATGTACATTAATCTCCTTATTGCTCACCACTGCCAATAAAAACAACTTGCAAACATATTGACGCCTCTTTTTGAAGAAATAAACCGATGATTTTTTTTGTAATATTTGTAAATATTGCAGTGGGTGGAGAAAACCTTTTTGTATTGAGGAGGGGGGGGGGGCTGGGATGAACGTTGAAAAAAATAAACGCTGACATTAAATAATACAGACATAACAAAAATGAACAAGACCCCTCCTGGAGTTAGTATTGCCAGACCTGTAATGAATCTCGAATATTATATAAAAAAAAAAACAAAGTTTGATGGCTACATCCGAAGGAGAAAGTGTAAAGGTTAGGCTATACAATCAATTATTTCACACAGACGGTGGTTACTTTACTATAGCCTCAGATTTTTTAACAATTAACATGCAATCCTTCACGATGCGCTTTACACGATGCACCTTACATGATGCGCTTTACACGATGCGCTTTACACGATGCGCTTTACACGATGCGCTTTACACGATGCGCTTTAACACGATGCACTTTACACGTTGCGCTTTACACGATGCTCTTTACACGTTGCGCTTTACACGATGCACTTTACACGATGCACTTTACACCATGCACTTTACACCATGCACTTTACACAATGCACTTTACACGATGCACTTTGCACGTTGCACTTTGCAAATACTTGATGCATTGACGTAACCAATAAAAGCTTAGGAGAGCGTCATTCCTTGTGCATCAAATCAGTGGGTGTTCACAGCAAAATACCCCCAACCAACTTAATATGGCATTAATTAAAATAATTTACCAACAAACACATAGTATGTATAACTTGGCATTTGTAATTGTTACTGTAACCATGACAGCCTTCATTTTAAACTAGCTAGGTGCAATAAATCGTCCCTTAACAAATTATAGTTTCCATGTTGTAAAAGAAACTACTGATGATTCCGTTCAGAAAAATTTGTTGTATCTAAATAATTGTTGTTGTTGTGAAAAATATATAATTATTTTCTACCAAAAACGGTTAGTAGGTTAAAAAATTACTATTTAGGGCGATCTTACTGGGTGGAAGATGATGAAAGAGTGACAATCCCTCATTGGCCAAATGACCAAGCAACGACATCACCTTGTCGCTTCTACCAAAATGTACATTATACTTGCAAAACGTAAAATGTGTAAATATGTATAATCAAGTAGCTCAGGCCTAAGATCATACCG
This sequence comes from Cryptosula pallasiana, assembly GCA_945261195.1. NCBI lineage: Eukaryota > Metazoa > Bryozoa > Gymnolaemata > Cheilostomatida > Cryptosulidae > Cryptosula > Cryptosula pallasiana. Next base: position 4,794 of record CALYOO010000768.1, read on the forward strand.
GTTGAGGGATATGATGACATGAGGTTAAGGAAAGGGATATACAGTTGGTAGTACCAGGGGTTCAGGTGGCAGGATGTGGCAAGACTGAGAGGAGGTAAGTACAACTCGTCACCAAAATCCGAGACACTAATATGCTTTGAATCAATTCAGAACATTTTGACATGTCAAATGTTTGCTGGCTCCCTATACGCAATCGCAACATCTACCAATGCTCCTACGTTTTTGTGCATGTATGCTTTCTGCCATTAATGTTTATTCTATAGCAATGGGGCGGAGCAGTGGAATGTACAACATTCTGAAAGCCTTGCCACGTGAGACTGAATTAGTGCATACTAGTTTGTGTTTACAAAGTCATGGTTAGCAGGAAAGGTAATGAATTGCTTCAGACTTATCCTCCCATAACAAAAGTTAATGTGTCAAAAACAGTTCTACTGTTTGGGCGATATTAAGGATTTATACCATGTGCAGCATTCAAAGAGATCTTACTACAATATCAAAAAATAAATGAGTAAATTTGTTCCGAATTACTATAGTGGTTATCCTGAATTAGTTTAGCTTAATAAAAAAAGAGCTATAATCAATCTAGTAGTCCACAATTCCACAATTATTTCAAGTAAGAGAGCCATTGAAACCATGGTAGATGAAAGTGGTACTAGTATACAATTTCATTAAAATGGACAATACTGGAGTTCTATCGGTATACAAGCAATGGTAAATTATTTAATTGTTTGCAGAAAGTCAATTGAACAATTGTAATCAACAATAATTTCCGTATCATCATTGTTTAAAAATTGTGCTGTAGAAAATGATAAATCGATTTCAGTGCTTTCAAATTTGGTTGGTCAATCCAGATTTTAGCAGGACTGCTAATTTACCGTGCATGCTCAGTGTTGAATAAAGTTGATGATAGAAAAAAATAAACCGGCAAATAAGATACTGCTGGCATAATCGCTCCTGCATGGCAAGGCTTTTAACAAGAGTTTGTTACACGTAGGTGACAGCAACATTCCATCTATTGTTATTATAAGGTACATTCGACAAGTACTTTGTTTTATGTCACTGTAAACCTCTTTGTACTTTTCATTGCTAATTTTAGGCAGCACTGTCACATATTCCGTAACCACAATTTCTATAACTACTGATTAAACCAGTCAAGCAAAAACGATCACTGTAACAATGATGTTTAGTGCAAACCAACAGAACTCAATTTCTGATTGCTTTTTATTACTATATTACGATGCATGCATTGATTGGGATTTAGTAACTGACTTATGTAGTATTTTTGGTCCCTCTACCACCGACACAACGGTATCCATTCTTCAAATTCTTCAACAATTCGGGGTCCACTCCGAATAATTGCTGCCAACTTCACGGGGTCCTCGACCAAGACACACGACAACAGAGTTTCTAACAAACTCAAACAAACACTTTATTACACACTTTTTTTATCAGTACAATATAAGATACTTGTTCAAAATCCACTAGACTTCTGTCTTTATGCAACAAAGAAGCTCCGTTTATAGCAGCACAGGAGAGAAATCCCCCCTCCCCTTATTAGGGTGAACCAATAACAGAAGATAATAGAAACAATGCAACATTCAGAGTATCCAATTCAATCCAATCAATTATTGACCACATGGTAAAATGGCACTGGGTTGTCTTTCCCGCTCTTTCTATGGTCGGAAAACTTTCCGGTCCATATAAGGACCTTTGCTTCCTTCATCTGTGTTCCAGAGTTTCTAAGCTCAATCTTGGACTTTCTGAGGTGGGCAATCAGTCCTCCAAGTCCCCGCCTATACTGAATCAGCCATAGTTGATACTGGCCCAGATTAGCTGACCTGGGGTAGACCCGGGTGGGTGATAAATGTTTTATAGGCTTGGATACAGGGTCTATACAGGGCCGGGGTTGCCGGTGTCTAATTTCCGGGGAGTTTATACAGATATTGAGGAAGGAAGGCTAAAGGATTGCTTCTATCTTTGTTATCGACAGGGCAATGGATGGAAGGGGAGAGGGAGTTCTTGGGGTGGGGTGGTGGAAGAGGTAGATTTATCATGCAAATATCTCACACTTGTTTACAATTAAGGTCAGCTGTGGATCGTGTTGAAAAATAGTTTGAAATCAGCAACACATCAGTTGGTATTGAGTGAATGAAGTGGATGAAAATAATGAGCAAAGATGTTGATGGCACTAAAATTGTTGACTGCTTGCTTAATGATGACATTTTTAGAAGGTTTTACTACTTTAAAGTTTGCTGTTCGTGTTAATGGAATTTAGTTGTGCCTTAAATAATTGCCTATTATACGGACAACATTCATTGGTGATAATTTTTTGTGGTGGAGTTGGGCTGCACATTTTTACTTTACACAACTTCAACTCTTCCTGTCACAGAAAAGGTAAGCGTTTGCTACAAACGTTTTATCCATCTGTAAAAAGCTTTCTGCAATAAAACGTCTTTGGAGGTCCTTAACTCAGCTAACAACTATCTTTTAGGTTTCTGTTTGCCTTTCTTTTATAGAGCCAGATATCCAAAGTAATATGGATAAGATGATAAATAAGCAGACGGAGGGGGGGGGGGAGATCGCCAATAATTTTGTTATTATTTATCCAATGATAGCTATTATATATGCAAACACTTTGCTGTCTGTATATTGTGGGCTAGGTTGTTGACAGCTCATTTATGCTAATGATGTGAGTTGACAGTAGGTGACTAGTACATGCAAAATTATGCAGTTATTACGCAAAGGAGCATGTGTGCAGAGAACACTGTTAAAGAAAGCATAGGCTCCACCCATTATACCCACTACGGGAAGAACCTAAGTGCAGAAATGAAAGTGTGGTCAGCCGTTTTCAGTGCTATTTTATATAAGGACCATCCACTGGAGCCAAATTTCACAAAAGCTCATATAAGTCATCGTTGGCTGAAATAGTTTTCATGCATTTATTCATTATTTGTAGCATAAAATAAAAAATGCTCTGCATTAATATCTTTCTGAACATATTTTGCTTTCATATAGCAATGCTTTTTATTTCATCAAGTAGACTTGGGCTCTAAAAGTTTGTTTAAAACTGTTAACTGTCACTGAAACCAGGAAGAAGCAAGGAGTAATCTCCCCTTTGGAGGAATAACTTTATATTGCGCAGTACCGGACATTGATAAGATTGCCGATACGTTTATTAACTATTACATGCTATGTAGTGCATAAACGTTCGCTTTCACACCAATGAATTTACGTGAATTTTTGTAATTTTATACAGGGCGCACAGTTGCGTTAGTTACCACCCATATGGCACACACCCAACGTACCGAAGTGCCACTTGGTTTTGTGGCACTAACGAAATAATAATAATAAAGATAAAACAAGTGAAATGTTTGTTATTTATTTTACTTAGCAATAGCTATTACTTTTTTTCATAAACAATTGACTACATAAAAATAGCCCTAAAGTGAAGTATGAATGAATAAAGTTGAAAATTAGTGTGATCATTTTGAAAAAAAATTGATTGATTTCATCGGCAACATAAAAAATTAGCTATTTTTGAATATTTATGTTATTATTGTTTAGACTGCTTTGAAATAACAATCCTATGAACAAATTCTGGCTATTATTTATGTCCAAAGTTATTATTCATGTAAAATTTTATATGGAAGTTGAATTTTACAAAAAAAGCAGTTTGTAATTCCTACCTTTTATAATACAGGTGGTAATATAATGTAACGGTTGTCCGTGTGTTAGGAGGAGAAACGGTTACTGGTACTGCAAGAGTGCTATGTTTACTGGCTTTCTCTGTATTTCGTGGTAGCGATGGCTGCAGAGTATCAAGGCAGTAGGGTCTCTCTGATATGGAGAGTACTGAATGCTTCTAACTAGCAGACACGCCTAAGTTTGGCAACCGGCCAAACGGATTTCACAAGTTTAAAAGTACTTTATTCTACTTGCTACTGATACAAAACGCACAGAACTGAACACTAAGTACAAGCGTAAAATAAAAATAAGTCTCAGAATATGTATGGAATAATAGTCTAATATGTCTGGCAGTATATTCCTTTTGGCTGGTCGTTACTACTCTGAATCCTAAGCGTCTCTTCTCAAGTGCCTTGCAAGGTATTCTTCCTGGTAGTTCCAACAATTCCTCAGCTTCTGAGACTGGTCTTGGCTAGCCTTGAACGCTAGCTAAGACACACGAACAGTAACTAAGCAATACTAGTTTGAGACACAAGCTCTATCTAATCAGAGTATCTAATTGTATCTGCCCTGCTGGGCTGCATGCAGCTCTTTGCAAAGGAGGGTATAAACTTGTATAACCATAAGAACATATGATTAGCTAATATAGATTGAGCAATCAAAACAAACTAGCATGTGACAAGTGTCAAAGTTAATAATAAGCTTATAGGCGGGGAAAGTCATTCCTGCGCTTGGCTGAGGTGAAGCGGTAGGTCCATTGCACTCTGGAGCACTCAGGCGTAACATCTAGTAGTCTTGGATAAGCATATGGTCGATTATTAAATATTAGTAGCACCGGCTGAAATGATTGCAGCCCTGTGCAATTCCATTACAATAAGCACTGTATCCCCCCCCCCCCTATTACTTAGCTGAGATTTAGATGTTTTTATTTAAAACTCTCAATGGGCTAGGAGACATCTTGAGCTTTCAGATGAATAGTTGTTTTAAGCTTTAATTTGTAAATTTGAAGTGTTAAGATCCGCTGAAATTGAGCCTTTTTCTATAAGTTATAGTGTCATCACTCAAATATTTGGCTCCAGAGGATCACGTGACAAGCGGAGTTGGCCACACTTTTCATTTTTGCACTTACCCAAGCAATATACTAGTAGAATTAAGGTTATTGGACAATAGAAATTAAATTTGTTAACCTTGGCTATTGCAGTGGATGCTTGAACGGCTTTGATAATTCGATCGGCTGTAACTTGTGGTAGAATTTGTACTCTCTTTTATATCAAGTTGTTTATGAAAAAGAGAGCTCAGTTTCAAATGTTCTACCTCACTAAAAACTCTTATTTTGATTATATTGGATTGCAATCTGACATTGCAGCAGTCACCGGCAGGTTTTCAAACCGATACAGGGTTTTTATAAACAAAAAACATTACTTTGCCAGACCGTCGCTGGGCCGGTAAAAATGTGCCTAGAGCTTTATATTCCAGATGTTAAGCTTCTTTGAATTTGACTGTACAGTTGGTAATGGTTGTGTTTGATAGTAGAAAACAAAATCTACTACAAGTTTTTCTGCTACAAAAATTAGGTAAATTTGTATGTAACAAAATCCTGTAGGAACTAAATTCTACACAAATGCACATGAGTAGAGGTTGCTTCTGTGGCATAGAGACAAGCTCTTGCATTAGGGAAACCAGGGCGGCTGGCAGTCCCTGATAACAGTACTGAAATAACATGCATTGACAGTACAGTAATGACCAGTTCACTAGGCCAGTACGAGTGATCCAGGGCTGGAAAATTACGGCTGCTTCAGCCCATAATCCTAAAGATAGCTGTGGACCCTCACATAGACAAGCCAATGACGTATCTACTTCTAGATCCAAAGAACGATCGATGCCATGGCTACATAGCATCAGATGACTTACTCGTTTGGTTTTGCCACTTTGTGCCTGGAAGCCCATCGCATTTAATTACCTACGATTACTTTGTAATCATTGTTAGTTTTAACTATGTATTATTATTCACTCATATTACTTTTTGTCTGCACTACTAGTCACATTGTTACAAAGTGTGTTAGTTCTGTTGGATAACGAGTTAGTGTGTTATATGTAGTTCAAGGTTATAACATAGGCTCTATCGGCATTGGCTTAACAAGGAATACGGGTACACACACGGTTACGGGAACTTACGCTAATAGGAGAAAAGCTGAATAGCGGTCTTGTTGAGTTGTTAGTTGATGGTGAGTAGATGTGTTTTGTTTCTTCTCTTCAAACCCTTCATCTAACATGGCGCAGTCAAAATAGAACTTGGTGATATTGTTGTTGTGCGTCATTGGAACTATTTATTGGTACAAGGGAGGGTTGTGTGAGGCTTTTGGTGCCGTGTGGGAACTAAAAGAGAGGTGATGTAGAGGTGCTAGGGCTGCATGGGTCCTCAGAGGTGTGTGTGTGTGGTGATAGAGGTGTGCGTAGAGGTGTTGTGTGCTTTAGAGCTTTGTGAGCTCTCCGTGTTTGGTGTGTAGGTGTTTATAGGGATATTGGTGCAGTGTTGAATATTTTTGGTGAAGTGGTGATTTGGTGTTGTTTTCTATTATTTACCGGGATATCGGTACAATGTTTATAGGTGGTGTACAGTATTTATTTGTGACGTTGTTGTTGTTTATTTACCGGGATAACGGTACAGTGGAGTTATTATGTAACATTGTGGAATATTATTGTGGTGTGTTTATTTGTACATTGGATAAGGCTACAGTGGAGTTACTACGTGATATGGTGGACATTATTTTGCTGTGTTTGATTGTGCATTGAAGAAAAAGGGAACAGTGGATATTTTTTGGGATATCGTGAATAATTGTTACTATTGTTGTGTTGTACATTGGCTATTACTGTGGTGAAGAGGTGCTACTGTACTGATATTGTACAAATATTGTTGGGTGATCATTATCGCGTTAATTAATTATAACAGGGATGAATAGGAGACTCAACTTATCATAATTTATGAAGCTAAGGTTGGCGGGTAGCAATGTTTCTGAGGAATTTAATTGGTTGACTCCGTATAAGGTGTCTGCTGAGGTAGCAGCCTTAACTTTGAGTACCGAGAAAGTGGAAATAGAGGAGAATGAAGTTGTTGTAGATGTGTTTAGAGGTAGAAATAAACTACTAGCCTTATTAAGTGCTATGGGTAGTGATGGTATACAGATATTGCAGTCACTCGGATTTGATTTAAATGACCAAACTGCTGATGGGTTTGATAGGGCAGTCGATTTATTAAAAGGTCATTACGATCGTAGTGAAAGTGTCTATGTTGAGACAATGAGGTTCGCGGCAGTGTCACAGGCTTGCGGGGAAAATGAAAGGGAATATTTACTCAGAGATGAGAAATGAAGCAGGGAAATGGATTATGGGCATAACAATGATGAGTTGAGGCAACACTTTTTGATTGCTTTAGCTGTTAAATGTTTAAGGGATTCATCTATGTGTAAATTGCTTATGCAAGAGACCACACTTAGTTGGAGAGATTTAGGTACCAAATTGGCAGCCAGGCAGTTGGCTATTGCTTCAGAAGAAATTCTGAATGCTTGTAGGACTGGCCGTTGAATTGATGGTAAATGGGCTGTAGCCGGAAGAGAGAAGGGCTGGCAATAGTCAGAATCAGTCATCGGTACGTGAAGTAGCTACGTAATTATAGACAGGGAAGCCCACGAGAGGCTGTGGATAGCAAGGTCGCATACCGCTCAAGGAACAGTAGTAGGTCTGAATATGGCGATATGGAAAAGGGCTCCTATTCATGTGGCTATAGAAGCCGCAGCCCAGGGGAGAAGAGTAAAGAGTATAGAGGGTATCATGACCATAAGGGAGATAAGCATTATTAGAGTAGCTATGGTGCGGAGTCCTATAGATACCGCAGCCCAAATAGCAGGTATTCTCCAAGGTATGAGGCGACGTCCTATGGACGCCGTAGCCCAAATAGCAGGTATTCTCCAAGGTATGAGGCGATGTCTCAGGGATTCCGGAGTCCAGATAGTGGGTACTCTCCTTGGTCACCTCGAGGTTGACCTCATTAGGTAGGGGGCCTGGAAGGTTTAGCTCCCCAACTGGCGGGCACAACTGTTCCCAGTGTGGAAGGAGGGGACATGATGTCCATCATTGCCCGGATGTAAGGTGTTTCCGGTGTAATTTTAGGGGCCATACCTCTAGGGACTGCAACAATAGGTCAGAAGGTGACAATAACAGGTCACAGTATAGGAACAGGGATAGTAGTGGTAATGAAAGTTCTCCACTAAAGTGAGATTTGTGAACAATGTTGTTGGTCATAATGGTAGCAGGAAATGTAGCATCAAACGCATGGTCAAAGTAAATGGTAAAGAGGTAGAGTTTGTATTAGACACTGGAGCTGAAGTGTCTGTTGTAACTGAGGATACTTGGAGGTTTCTGAATTGAAGATTAAGTAACCATGTTGATGATCTCATTAGGATTGATGGTTGCGAGCCGAATGTTAGCGGGAAGTCAAATGTTTGCATTAATGGCTTTCCCAGATCTATAGCGACGTCAGTTTATGTTGTGAAAAGGGTCCTCTGTGAACCTGTTAGGTATTGAGGATATCAGAAAACTGAAATTGTTAACAAACTGTAATGAGTTACAAGTTGAAGGCGAGTGTATGCAGGGTATATGGAATGCAAAGGTACTGCTGTTATAAAGGACACAGTGGAGCAAATGGGAACGTCCATATCTGGTGGTGGTGGCAATTTTTCACCAATGCAGATGGTGCAAAAAGCCTCTGCTGGTACAACTGCGAAAGCTAGAGCCACTTCAGGGTGCACTACAGCTGGTGCTAGGAGATACAGCAGTGTGGTGAAAGGTAGACAGGTACAGGGTGAGAGCAAGGAATTTGGTTGCAGGTTGTCCGAGTTCTTGGTGAGTGAAGGTTTTTTGGGTGATGAGGATTATGCCAGTAGACGTGCATGTCTTGAGGCTGAGAGGAGAGAGGCTGAAAGGGTGTATCGTAATGCGATTCAAAGGTATGAGCAGAGTGTGAGGGAGCTCGAGGAAGAGCAGTAATGTACCTTGGTGATCAGGCAGGCTATGGCCAAAATGCAAAAGTTGAGGTCTGGGGCTGGTAGCAAAGCCCCATCGGCGGTGGTGTGTAACACCCCATCGAGGTCCCCTGTGAAAGCAGTGTCTGCAACTAGTGCGGAAAGCTCTAGCGCCCAGAGGGAGGAGTCTAAAACCCCCTCGCGCTCTCAGAGCAGTGCCAGTTGGGTTCATGACGTAAAAATGGTGTCCGGTGGCAACCCCAGTGTCAAGGTAGAGAAAGATGCGGTTACAGAAATTAAACCCCACTTTGAAATATGTTTGATGCTGATCGGGGAGATGAATATGATGGTGAAAAGAAAGGTTTGGAAGAGTTTGAGAAAAAGGTATCTGGTTTAACAAGAAATAATGTTGATCAAGCAATAGGTGTCAGAATGTTGAATCATTTGAGTAAAATTGGTAGGTAAAACTTGGATTATAACAAGCCTAAAATCAGAGATAGATGGTTGAATCATAGGACTTCCAAAACTTTACTACGAGATGTTCTAACCAAAGGAGGTGGCATACATTCAGGAGGTACCAACTACTTTAAATTTAAAAGCTTGCTAGTGGATCTAGGAATCATAACTGTTAGGATATCCCTGCAACAGACACGTCAGAAAAATAAACTTTTCATTCCGGGTACTAAGTCATGGACGTCAACGCGTTAAGATAACTGTATTACAATCCCGCATTACACACATATCTACGAGGAGCTAGAGCTTTACTGGAAGCTCGTAGAAAACAAGAGGGAGAAAAAAAAATTGCAAATGGTTGAGTGGAGAGGATGTCTACACGCTACATGAAAAAGTCATAACTAAGTTTAAGCGACGTCCTACGATTGTGTCTGAAGTAGGAGAGCAAATTAAAGTAGAATTGATAGTTGTTCGTTCTCGAAAAAAAGAAAACAATAACACGGCGTTTTCACTGACAGGTGTTGATTCTCTATTTAGAAAAGCTTGGGCTGTACCACTCATCTCAAAATCCGGACATTTGGTAGCCCGAGGATTGAGAAGACTACTAGATGGGAAAACTACAAGGCTTTACAATCTGCTAAAGTTAAAGAGTTTGACAATGTCAATGTCAACAGTTGGAAACAAATCAAACGCTTTACAACCAAAAATGAGACAATAAAGGCATCAATGGTGGAGCGTTTTAACAAAACCTTAAAAGAGAACATTTACAGATATCTGACGTATAAAGATGATGACAGATACATTGGTGTTTGACTAGATGTGGTTAGCGCGTACAACAACACTTTTCACAGTGCCATAGGTATGAGACTTAACGGTGTGAACTTTCAAAACAGGAACTTGTGTGCAATCGATTGTATGAAGGAGGAGAGCACAGTTTGACTAAAGAACCAAAGTTAAAAGTTGGAGATTGTGTGAAAATTAGCATGGCGAGAGGAGCGTTTGAAAGAGGTTACACCCCGAATTGGACAATCAAGATCTTTATAATCGCTGATGAGCTCACCAAAAAAAAACCTGTTGTATATAGGGTAACAGATTTGGCTGAAGAGATAATTGACGGTACTTTTGACGAAACGAAAATGCAAAATGTACAAAAACCTACAACTTTTAGAATCGAAAAGAGATTGGGAAAAAGAACAAAAAGAGGTAAAAGACAGATTCTGGTTAAGTGGTTGGGGTATGGAGAAAAGTTCAACAAGTGGCTGGGTGAACAGCTTATAAGGAATGGATGCTTGATATATTCATCATACGTTGGTAAATGGTCGATGCTGATAACTTCACCCTCGAAGTCCAGCGCTGAAGAGTTTCTTGATTACACCAATTCTGATTTTACGGTGAGACTGTATAAATATTTAGATATCATTAGTGGTAATTGGGAGATAGCTTTGCTAGATGTATGTTATTTTTTTGATTGGAAAAACGTTACCGAAGGGACAATACATCTAAAAAAGACTAATATCTCTGGTAGAAGCGAAGATATGATAGTGTGGAGGAGTTGGAGGGGTTATACGAAAGAAAATGCGTGAAATGAGTTTAGATAAAAAGTTCGCCCTCTCCTACAACAAAATAACCGACACCAGTTTACTAACTAACAGCGATCCTGATACAAGGGTGAGCTTTTCCAGAGACTTAGCATATATCTTTGGATTCGAACCAAGTGGGTAAATTACATATCCCTGCGATATATACAATAAAGTTACATCTCCTGATATAAATTTTGGACTACTTCTCTGTATGTCTAATCCAACATTGTTGATAATAGAATGGTAGGTGACATGAATGTACCTTTGCTAAGAGCGGTTCCGGTTCAAGGAAGGAAGAATAGCGTTGTGTACCAAGCGTTTGAAAACCCGCACTACTTCAATGCTTCATCACTGAATAGCGATCTGGTTCAAGTGCTTATAACAAGTGACGATGGTGAGCGAATACCATTTGATGGCGGAATGGTCGTAATGATGGTTCGCTTTAGAGAAAGAAAAACATAATGAGTTTGGTACGATACAGCCCCACAGACTACAAAAGAGTTTTTTTGATCGAGTACCACAAAATGCAAACTGAAAATGAAATTCGAGTGTATACTGGACGCCGAGTGATGCCTGGTATGAGAAGTAATGGACTCGGTAGTATCTTTTCAAGTATCCTCAAAACAGCTACACCACTACTGAAAAGAGGGGCTAAAAGTCTGTGTAAGAGAGCACTGTCTGTAGGTAGTAACGTTGCGCGAGATCTCATTGACGGTCATAGCTTGGCAGCATTAGCAATGAAGCGAGGATTGGAGGAGTAGAAAGATCTTGGGGGAGATGTGCTCAGTGCAGTGCTCTCGGATCGTATGAAAAAGGGAAAAAAGCAGGAAGTAGAAAGAGGGTATATCCTGCTAAACGCGGACGTTCCATATTTTAATACAGACGAAATTGGCCATAAAGACATCAGAGCGTGATATTTGTGTTCATTAAGCGATAACGCTTGGAGCAAACAGCACTCGCAAAAGATGGCTAGTCTAAATGGAACAACGGGTGATAAGTTGGAAGGTTGTTCCTACAACATAAAGCCCTCGTTGGATGTGTTTACTAAGGAGCCAACAAACATATCGGTAGAGAGATTTAAATACGTTGTCATCAGACCTGATAGGTTAGATCTTTATGGTAGTATTGAGTTGACTTTGTCAGGGAGTACTGAGCATTACACTGATCTTTACAACTCGTTTCTGCAAGTCGAAGCCACAGTTGTCCAAGATGATGGAAGCTATATTGCGAGTAATGACGACAGCGCGCCTGTATGGATGAGGGATTCAACACATGGAACATTCAGCGAGTTGAAAATGTTGAAGGAAAGAAATACTGTTGCACACACTAAAAATTACGGTTCACGCTCCGACTTTTTACAACTACTCGAAAACAGCACAAACAGAAAGAAATATCAAGGTAGGATGGAGGGTTGGATGTATGATGATTCAATGAAAAAAGGCGCTGGTGAGCACAGTACCGCGGACAAAGAGAGGAGAGCTCTAATCAGAGGTGGGAAGACAATAGAAATATCCGGGAAACATCATCTCGCGTTATTTCATCAGAAAAAGTTCATGATTCCAGGTCTTAGTATGCAGCTGGAGTTTGAGCGTGCTTCCAGCAAACTGCCCTTTTTTTGCTGACAAACGAGTCACCAACAGGAGGAGCAAAAATTATAATTAATAAATCTGAACTACATGTACATCTTTGCAAATTCAAGGTAAATCTTACGATACAGAACTCTCAACTCAGTTTGGAGTTGGAAGGGCACAACTACATTAATTCAGTTGAATGGAAATGAGTAAAGCTGTATGGAATCCGCAGTGGTGTCGGACGGGTTGATATCACTTTCGAAGAAAACAAACAAAAATCCAAAAAAATCTATTTAGGTTTGGTTGATCACAACGCCCTGAGTGGACGTTTTTCCGAGAACCCATATAGGATGCAACAAGTAGTAATATATGAGCGGATCTCCCTACCAAGTGTTTTTTTGTGGGGTCATAATCTGGGGTTATGCAATGGGTTATGGCGTTGGATGGATTCGCCGAGTTTATATTGTATTTTATTTGAGGGGCATTTGAGTGGCATTTGAGTGGCATTTAAGTGGCATATGAGTTTTGATTATTTTTTACTTAATTTGAACTCATATGGCAGCTAGATTTTGAATGTATGGCATTTAAGTTTTGATAATTTTTTTACATAATTCGAACTCATATGGCATCTTGAGAGAGAGAGGAGAGAGAAGAGAGAGAGGAGAGAGAGAGG
>CALYOO010000769.1:0-17514 GCA_945261195.1 Cryptosula pallasiana
TTTTACAGGGTATTACACATGTTACAGGGTATTATACATTACACATGTTATTGTACCTCAATAAATGGACTGCTATGTCTGAACTAAGGGCTCTAATCTAGTTGGTAGAGTCATCAAACAAGTGGCACTGGCCATCAATGTCTCCTCTTGAGAGAAGCAGAATGATCGAGTTCAGTGTTGTTCTGTGGTTAACGAGCCAGAATTTACTATGTAGTGGATTTTACTGAACATAAACAGTGATCACTACTGCGCAGAAGTCCCCTTAAGGTGGCTACCACAGGCATGTCTCCATTGGACACAGTAGACAAAGACCAGGTTCTGTTGTAGCAAACATATTGCTCAAACAGAGCAATATACAGTAATAATTAATGACACCGGCACTGGGTATTTATTTACTACCTCGACCCTGGGTAGCTATCTCGGATTGGTACCGAGATGGCTGCCATAGCCTGAGAGAGCAAACCTAGCTCCAGAACTTCCAGAGACCATATCCAGGAGCTGGCTAACATTAGATGTTAAGAAAGATGGACCAAAGGCTTGTAAAAGACTAAGGAAACTACCAAAGGAGATATCCACCTATTGCTGGACAAGCTAGTCAGAGGCTCCGCCCCTATTTCTGGGCCCCAGTGTGCTTTAACTCATTAATATCCTATTGGACAGTACTGTTTTGTACATATTATATAGCTTCCTGTCATGCTTCCTGTGCATGATGGAAAGTTTCCAAGGTGCTTCCTGTAACTCTGCCTATAAAAGGCAGAGCATTTTCTTTACTCATTGCATTACCTGCATTATCTTGCATTGGATTGCCACCTTGTATTTGGGTCATGAATAAAGGTTATCATTATATATCACTTGAAAGCACCTAGTGTGTGTATGTCTGAGCCGAGGGCTCGTTACCGTTGCTAAAGTTGAATGCTTACTTTACAACGCCTTGTTTGTGCCATCCCGGCACGCGGTCACCTCTGGGGAGAGGTTGACCGTTCTTTGTCAGGCCTAGGAAGTCTGACTGTTTAATTGTGCCGGCAGATAAGCAGTCTGTGCAGTGACAACCCCATAGTGGAAAGTGGTGTCACATAAAAATCCGCTACAACTACCATACCTTAATCATTTTTTGTTTTACAACTCAAAGTTTGCTTCACTAGCTCTTCACATGCGATAGAGAATATGTTATGTTCAAAGTCAAACTTTACTATGTGCACATTATCTGAAGTATTCTCACCTGTGCTTACTTTTATTGCCTTTCTGATCCTCCTTGCAATAACACTTATACATTTACCTGATGATTGAAGTGACAATAACGACTCTAGTGCTGAACGACGAGGAAACTACAGCAACTTTGTCAGTGCTTTTCCATTAAAAAGTGGATGTAATGGTACTTATAAAGCTTAACCAGATTTCTACATTGACTCATTTGTTGCAACGCCGTAACTATACTTTTACTCCAGAGCCAAGGTTCCACAAGCGCTCTTCCTTTGGTTCAGCAACTGGTAAAATTACTTCATTGATCACTTACGGACGGAAGTATTTTAGCATATACTAATTTCTGGTGAAATTCGATCCCTCATGACGAATGATCTATTTCAAATGAAGCTTTTTGATTTTTGTAGGAACATAGTGTCAATCTTTTTTACTTTCTGCAAGCACGCAAGAAGTTGACTCCAACAATACTTGATTCAACATATCCACAATTTATGTCATCAAACTAGATGAAAAATATGGAACAGATGAACTTTTTAAATTTGTGGAATTGACGATAATTATAGTAGCTTTCACGATAACTCTGAACCTTAGAGAAGACATGTTTAACCATGTAACAGTCTTCATATCACCACATGATGCACCCATTACCTAGTCTGCTAGTGACCACAGTGATCTGTATGCACTGGCTGCCTATTGTAGCGGATTTTTATGTCCACTACCTTTCGCTAGAGGGTTGTGCTGGCAGACGGCGCAGTCTGTGCAGCCACAACAATGCAGTCAGTCTCTTCAGGCCTGACAATCAACCGTCTACCTCAACTCAGAGGTGACCCCGTGCCGAATTGGCGCAAACAAGGCGTTGTAAAGTGAATGACCGACTTTATCAACAGTAACAAGCCCTCAGCTCAGACATATACAGTTTTCAAGTAATTAGTAAATATAACCTTAGTAGTAATATATGAGCAGATCTCCCTACCAAGTGTTTTTTTGTGGATTTGATCTTGGAGTTTAGGCAATGGGTTACGACGTTGGATGAATTCGCCGAGTTTATATTGTATTTTACTTGAGGGGTATTTGAGTGGCATTTGAATGGCATTTAAGTGGCATTTGAGTTTTGATTATTTTTTTACTTAATTTGAACTTATATGGTATCTAAATTTTGAATGTATGGCATTTAGGTTATGATAATTATTACATAACTGTATACATAATTATAACTCATAGGGTATCTAGATTTTGAATGTAAGGCATTTAAGGTTTGATAATTTTCTGTAATTCCGACTCATATGATATCTTGAGAGAGAGGAGATATATCTACATTGAATAAATACAGTGATTAAAAATGAAACAATATGTGAATATATACATTTATTGTGTAATAAGTAGGGAAAATCCCTCCATATAATATAGCTAGAGTCAGTAAATACTAAGTAATAACAATTAATACATAGTCTTTTTTTACAATGATGTCTTTGATGTAGTGATGTTATATCTTAAGAAGGGAGACTTCTGTTTTATGTGCTTTTGAATTCGTAATGAACTAAAATAAAAAGTTATGTATTAGTATAGAATGATTAAACAAAAATTTAAAATAATTACATGAAATTGAATTATAGCTTTAGTTACATTGGATAGTTTACATTATATAGAAAAGAGAAATAGCTCACCTAGTCACATTGCCCAACTTGTTTTTTGAATTAGAGACTATCCATCGCTAAAACACTCATCATTTTTTTTCAGCAACATATCCTGTCTCAAAATCATCAAAGTCTCCACGTAGAAAATCTTCAAGTTCATCATCATCATCAATTTCTAATATTGTTTTGTTGTGCTTTGCTTGATCACAATATTGTTTCCAATACATTCGACCGAGACAGTATGGAGAGCAAAATGAAAGATCGTATTCTGTCTTAAATTTTCCGTGGGTTGTTTTTCCTCTGTAGATCATCACACCTGGAGTATATTTGTTAGCTTCTGAAGCATATTTGTCTGGTATGGCAAGCGTCTTCAACAGCGTTTCTCCACATTGTTCAATGCTATAACGGATACAAATTACATTCGACTGCCCTCCTTTAAATCGATGAGGAACGAATCTATCAACAACATCTTGGTAAGGAAAAATAGCGCCGGGTTGAAAACTATTGAGGGTGTTGATGTTCAAGAAGCGTTTGAGCTGACCTTTAGTCAATGTACTAAAATATAGTGATTCCTCTTCAGCTTTCTTTTTGCTTAGAGGATGTCTGGTAACACGTCTGACATCATACCAAAGAACCCTTTTATTTTTTGGTTTTCCCTTTCTACCCAAATATACAACGTTAAACGGAGGGGGGTAATTATCACAGTTGAAGTTTTTAGCTATTTCAACTGGACAGAGGAGTATTTTGGGTTCGAGTTCATTTATATCTGAAGGATCATGGTAGTGTACTTGAGAATATCTACACTTCTCCTTACTTGATGGATGTATCACACCAGTTACTCGCATAATGCTTGGGATAGGAAGATCTTCAAATGTTTTGCAAATCGGAACTTTTGGTGAGTCAATCACTTGAGAACCTTTAGATTTTTCTAATTCCCTAGCTCTCCTTTCGTTGAGACATTCAACTGTTAAATGAGTTATAGCTGCACTCTCCATTGTTTGCTTATCAACGGAAGTAGTTTGTTTTCTCACTATTTGTTTTCGTTTCCTTACTATTCGCTTTTTTGGAGCAGTTTTCCTTCTCTTAGGAGTTGTTTTGCCGTTTTTCATTTTATTTTCTGTTGGATATGGATCTGTGCTAAGGAGCTCTTCAGAAAGAGCATCCATAACATTCTAAAAATAAAAGGGTAATATTTGCATGAGTGGCTAAGAGTGTATTTATTACTTAGAGTGTCTTATATATATATATATGTATTTATGCCAAAAGCAGTTAAGATCATAGAGTTATGGTAGATTGAGAATGTGCTTATTAAACTATTGGGATGTGGAGACAGACAACAAAGGATGTATTCAAATATATATATATATATGTATTTACTTAATATCATACTGCTTTTAACATCTCAATTGGTAAGAAATAAAATATAATAGTTTGAACAAAATATTGTAAAATAATAAAAAACAACTAAAAATTTTTCATAAATATGTATGAAACGCTTCTAACATTAGTTCTAAAATACCTACAGAAGAGGATAGAGCTTTATTTATTTGGACATAATTATAAATATGCTTTCTGAATTTATAAAAAGTTTTTTTGTTCCACGTCATGTTGTATAATTTTTTGAAAACTATTTGATTCCAAGCACTTCTTTCAATTTCTTTTAAAAAATTATTAATATTAACGACTTCCACCATTGACACAACGATTTCGAAACCGTTTTTTATAATGTTATCAAAACGTTCTGTAGATATATCACGTTTCTTACAACACATCCCCATACTCATCATGTGTTGAGTTATACAGAATATTATAACTTGAAATGTCAAACGTTCTACAGCTTTTTCTTTAACAACATCATTATTTATCACATAGTTATGATACATTTCTGGAAGGAAGTCCTTTAAGTAGATTGGATTTGTTGTTGCATTGTTCTAAAATACAAGCGATAATTAGATAACTAAAATAATTAAAGGTGTTCAACAGGTGTTAAATAGTATTTTTTATTAATTCTTACCTTTTCATCAGGCTGAGATTCCGACTTTAGATACAATGGTTGACTTTCTACGACTTGAGTATTCATTCTGAAAAAACAGAAAAAATTGGTTCAATTCTTTATAACCAATTTAAAGATAGATATGTCATAAAGCCTTCAGATAGTTGTGTTAGCTAGCGGAAATATTTGAATTTAAGTTTTACCTTTATGAAGAGAGAACTCTTAGTAGTTGCAATGGAAGATGTAGTAGATAGATGTTGCTCCTTTGCTCACTGTTGTTGAACTGGATGCTTTCTGTCTGAAACCGTTGTCTCTTATATAGGTGAATGTGTGAAAATAAATCTTTTATTCCCGCGAAAGCATTGGTTTGTATTCGCGTGAAAATAAATTGTTTATTCCCGCGAAAGCAACGGGTTCCACTCGCGTGAAAATAAATTATTTATTCCCGCGAAAGCATTGGTTTTTATTCGCCTGAAAAAAAAATGTTTATTCCCGCGAAAGCAACAGTTTCTATTCGCGTGAAAATTAAATGTTTATTCCCGCGAAAGCATTGGTTTGTATTCGCGTGAAAATAAAGTATTCATTCCCGCGAAAGCAACAGTTTCCATTCGCGTGAAAATAAAATGTTTATTCCCGCGAAAGCATTGGTTTGTATTCGCGTGAAAATAAAGTATTCATTCCCGCGAAAGCAACAGTTTCCATTCGCGTGAAAATTAAATGTTTATTCCCGCGAAAGCATTGGTTTGTATTCGCGTGAAAATAAAGTGTTCATTCCCGCGAAAGCAACAGTTTCCATTCGCGTGAAAATTAAATGTTTATTCCCGCGAAAGCATTGGTTTGTATTCGCGTGAAAATAAAGTATTCATTCCCGCGAAAGCAACAGTTTCCATTCGCGTGAAAATAAAATGTTTATTCCCGCGAAAGCATTGGTTTGTATTCGCGTGAAAATAAAGTATTCATTCCCGCGAAAGCAACAGTTTCCATTCGCGTGAAAATTAAATGTTTATTCCCGCGAAAGCATTGGTTTGTATTCGCGTGAAAATAAAGTATTCATTCCCGCGAAAGCAACAGTTTCCATTCGCGTGAAAATAAAATGTTTATTCCCGCGAAAGCATTGGTTTGTATTCGCGTGAAAATAAAGTATTCATTCCCGCGAAAGCAACAGTTTCCATTCGCGTGAAAATAAAATGTTTATTCCCGCGAAAGCATTGGTTTGTATTCGCGTGAAAATAAATTATTTGTTCCCGCGAAAGCATTGGTGTTCTTCCGTAAAAACAATGTTTCATTAATTTAACCTTATGATAAATGGCATGATTTCAGCTATATAAGAAGCACTGTTTTTACACAGAAAGCAGTCACTTCGACATTAACAACTGAAGGAGCAAGATCTACTACAACATCATCTACTACAACTGCTAGAAGGACTTTTCTGTTTGGAGGTAAGTCAACTTGATTGAGTATAAATTTAATTTTTATCGATTTAGATACTAGTAGTAATATATGAGCAGATCTCCCTACCAAGTGTTTTTTTGTGGATTAGATCTTGGAGTTTAGGCAATGGGTTACGGCGTTGGATGAATTCGCCGAGTTTATATTGTATTTTACTTGAGGGGTACTTGAGTGGCATTTGAATGGCATTTAAGTGGCATTCGAGTTTTGATTATTTTTTTACTTGATTTGAACTCATATGGCAACTAGATTTTGAATGTATGGCATTTAAGTTTTGATAACTCGAACTCATATGGCATCTTGAGAGAAAGGAGAGAGGAAAAGAGGAGAGAGGAGATACATCTACATTGAATAAATACATTGATTAAAAATGAAACAATATGTGAATATATACATTTATTGTATAATAAGTAGGGATACATAAAGAGAACATATTAAATATTGTAAGCTTGAAATAGTTCCAATATCATTTCAAATGAAAAAATGGATGATGAGAGATTTTCATCCGTTTGTATGTATCTACATATATCTGATTGAAAATGATATAATAATTCAGTAGTCCATTGTATTGAAATCAATTTTTGAGTGAGCTCTTTATTCCACACTTTTCTTTGAATTTTCTTTAAGTAATCATTAATACTGACAGTTTTTGACATTTTTACAACTGTTTGAAAATTGTTTTTAGTCATAAGCTTAAATATTTCTACTGAATTGTCAACGTATTTATGTGTAGTGTATGGTCGGTATTGTATCGGTGAAAGTTCTCCATGTAAAGAAGCTACAGTTAGCAAATGCTGTGTCATACATAATAATATAGCTTGTAATGTCAAGTGATATCCAATCTTTTCCTGTACTTCAACATTTTCTTTAATATAGCTATGATATATCTTTGGAAGGTAGTCTTTGATTGTGTATCTTTTTGAACTCATAATGAACTAAAATAAAATGTTAAGTATTAGTATATGATGATTAAACAGTGTTGTAAAATAATTACATTTTAACTTTTATTAAGTAATTTTTCTATTAATTCTTACCTTATCACCAAGAAATCAGCTGTAGTAGTTGATGAAATCAGTTGTAGCAGTTGATGAATCAGTTGTAGTAGTTGATGAAATCAGCTGTAGTAGTCGATGTTTTATTGCTGGAGAGAATGATTTCTATGCAGAGAGAGCTGTTCTTATATAGTATAAGCCACTCCTACTCATTTAGCTTATAGCCATTAAAAACACTCACGCGAAAACTCTATCAGAATAGTGTTATTCGCGTGAAATATCCCTGTTTTATTCGCGTGAAAATAAAAAATTTCATTCCCGCGAAAGCAACGGTTTCCATTCGCGTGAAAATGAAGTATATATTCCCGCGAAAGCATTGGTTTGTATTCGCGTGAAAATAAAATTTTTATTCCCGCGAAAGCAATGGTTTCCATTCGCGTGAAAATAAAATTATTTATTCCCGCGAAAACATTGGTTTGTATTCGCGTGAAAATAAAATGTTTATTCCCGCGAAAGCATTGGTTTGTATTCGCGTGAAAATAAATTATTTATTCCCGCGAAAACATTGGTTTGTATTCGCGTGAAAATGAAATGTTTATTCCCGCGAAAGCATTGGTTTGTATTCGCGTGAAAATAAATTATTTATTCCCGCGAAAACATTGGTTTGTATTCGCGTGAAAATAAATTATTTATTCCCGCGAAAACATTGGTTTATACTCGCGTGAAAATAAAATGTTTGTTCCCGCGAAAGCAACGGTTTCCATTGGTGTGAAAATAATTTATTTATTCCCGCGAAAACATTGGTTTGTATTCGCGTGAAAATAAAATGTTTATTCCCGCGAAAACATTGGTTTCTATTCGTGTGAAAATAAAATGTTTATTCCCGCGAAAGCAACGGTTTCCATTCGCGTGAAAATAAATTATTTATTCCCGCGAAAACATTGGTTTCTATTCGCGTGAAAATAAAATGTTTATTCCCGCGAAAGCAACGGTTTCCATTCGCGTGAAAATAAATTATTTATTCCCGCGAAAACATTGGTTTGTATTCGCGTGAAAATAAAATATTTATTCCCGCGAAAGCAACGGTTTGTATTCGCGTGAAAATAAAGTATTCATTCCCGCGAAAGCAACAGTTTCCATTCGTGTGAAAATTAAATGTTTATTCCCGCGAAAGCATTGGTTTGTATTCGCGTGAAAATAAAATATTTATTCCCGCGAAAGCAACGGTTTGTATTCGCGTGAAAATAAAGTATTCATTCCCGCGAAAGCAACAGTTTCCATTCGCGTGAAAATTAAATGTTTATTCCCGCGAAAGCATTGGTTTGTATTCGCGTGAAAATAAAATATTTATTCCCGCGAAAGCATTGGGTTGTATTCGCGTGAAAAAATGTTGATTCATAGGATTTAATCAGTGCAACTTTACCTATTTAAGAGCCACTGTTTTCACACAGAAAGCATCCAGTTCTACAACGACTAGCGGAGAAGCAACATCTACTAAATCTTTCATTGCAACAACTAGGAGCTCATCTTCTTTATAAAGGTAAGAGTAAAAATATTTATTTTTTGTTAGCTAACGCTACTAGGTTTATGACCTTTATGATCTTTTAAAATTAATTACGAAAAATTAAACAAAATGTTTTGTTTTTTTAGAATGAATACTCAAGACGAAGGAAGTCAACCGATGAATGAAGAAGCAGGATCCCAGCAAACCCTTTCCCCATCACCTTCTCCTATCTTTGATATGGCAGAAAGTCAATTGGTGGTTGATGAACCAGAATCCCAACAAGATTTTACTTCATTCACATCTCCTACTAACAAGCTGTCTTCAAAAAGAACATCGATGAGGAAACGATCTTTTATTGATTTGACAAAAGATGAGAATGAAACTGGCTCGAAGTGCAAAAAACTAGTTTTGACGGATGTTGGAGATGAAACGCTTTTTCGTCACACCAGAATACCCTTTCAAGATGCTGGAAGTAATGAACTAACCACTCTCACCTACAAGAGCGCTGGGTTAATAAACTCTCTCTCTCCAGATAGTCTAGAAAAACTTGAAGAATCCATGGAAATCCGAGAACTACCAGTACCAACAGTTATGGAGGTGTTGTCTGTTGAATTTCGTGATGAATCAAAGTGCACCATGATTTACAACTACCGAAAGAATAAGAAGATAACTCGGGTGAAGAGTGATGTTTCAACCGAAATAGGACTGCTTGTTAATAAAGCTAAGCAAACACGTCCAATTGTTTTAATTTATATGGGAGAAGGAAAGACAGGAGATGCGATTTTTCGTACTGCTGAATCTCATGGATGTAATCGAAAGATCAACGATCCATTCAACTCATTGTATGGCAAGAGTTTGAGACAAATACAGGCTTATTTCAGTGTTGCTCACCTACACGATTTTCCGACAGGAAGTGTTATAGCTTATGAGAATCCTGGAATGCTAAGAAAATGTGATACTCGTTGGAACAAGACTGCTGATGTTATAGTGGCTAATTACAGATGTATGGTGAAAGGAGAGCTATTGATTGGAGATCTTAGCATCCCTGCTCAAATAGCTTCATCTGTGGTGGCGGAAAAAAGTGGTGTAATCGTATTCAGAGGACTGAAACAAAATACGAACAACATGATTTCCTACGACATCATTCTACTCTCAGCTCTTCAAGCTTTCATTCAAGTCTCAGAACTGTTTGATACTTCGCTGCAGCACACCTGTCTCTCCTACTTTGATGAAAATGAAAAAGAGAATTGTCCAGAACAGCATATCAGAGTCTTAATCGATAACACAAAGGATGTGACTCGTCTTCTATGATGGTAAGTTTCATATCTATTTAAAGAAAGATCTGAAGTATTTTTGTAAAAGTAATTCATATAACTATGTATGATAGAGTCATTAGTTACTATGTCTTTTAGATATAACTAAAGAGCGTTCCTGAGGAAGAAAATGAGAAGATCTTATTTACTTCTTGCTTGAAACATTACAAAATAATAGTTTTTATAGGTTCTGTAGTGTTTAGCACAAATAATGAGATAAGTTGTATTTTATTCATTATATTTGTTATATCAAATAAAAATCAATTATAATAATTTATTTTAACAATTTACTTAGTAAATTAGTTCCTTGTATATGTACACCATCTATTCCTTCTACTGCATTATCTTCTATGAACTCGAAGTTAGGATAGGTCTGTATGATAAATCTCCGTATTGAGTGATCTCTCATCTCACTATCTCCTATGTCTCGTAAACTTCTAACAATTTCATCCATACTCCATCCTCTACTTCTCAGTAAACAAAAGTATACACAATAGTCGCCACATACAGTTGACAAAAAATTTTGTAGTTGTGTTTCATTACTTCGTATTGTTTCATATCCTCCATGAATACTTAGTATTTCATTTACATCCGGATAAAAGGAAACAGAACGTCCAAACGAGTCAAAAAAATCCACCTCTGAATCATTAGCGTACACAGCCAACCAATGCTCTCCGGGTTGATGAGAATAATGGGTGTTGAATACGAAACATCCTGTTGGAAAATTGCAAATTTGCTTCCAAAACTGTTCTCTAGCTCCAACATGAAACCCTACGCTTTGACATAAAACGTCTGAAGATAAGATCGAACGAATTTGTATGGTATTCATCTGTAACTTTCTGTTTAAAGCACTGCGTCACCTCCGATAGTTAATTGAAGAATGCTATCCATCTCCAACACACCGTCTTTTACAAAGTATGCTACCAGGGATAATCCATCCGTCGTGTTAGCGCTAAAACGAATTTCCACACTTGTTGTGACATTTTTCATAGAGTGAAAACCTTCTTTAAGAAAATCACCAGTCAAATCAAATCCATAAAGTGTAGTACCATCAAGGTATTGTTCTTTCGTAATACCGAGACTATCACCTTCAAGCAAAGTTCCGGTAGCGTGTAGAAACTGATGATATTCTCTTCCAAAAACTCCTCTAGCATAATTTGGTTCAAATCTCCTTCCAATTGGACAATCACCAACTCTCAATACAATACTATCAACACTAGCATGCTGCATTCTATATGGATTCAAGGCGAAACGTCCGTTCATTGCGTTGTGATTAACTAAACCTAAATAAATTTGTTTAGGTTTTTGTTTGTTTTCTTCCAAAGTGATGTCGATCTGCGCAACACCAGCACGAATTCCATATAGTTTTATCCGTTTTCGATCAACAGGATAAATGTAGTTGTGACCTTCCAATGCCAAGCTGAGTTGGGAGTTTTGTATTGTAGGATTCACCTTAACTTTACAAAGATGAAGTTCAAATTTATCAATTCTAATCTTTGCCCCTCCTGCAGGCGTCTCATTCGCAGCAAACAAAGCTAGTTTGCCAGAGGCACGCTCAAACTCCAGCTGCATAGTAGGACCTGGTATTATTAGTTTTTTCTGCTGAAATAATGCGAGATGAGGTTTTCCAGTTAATTCTATTGTCTTTCCACCTATGATTAGAGCTCTCCTCTTTTTCTTATCAGCGGTTTTGTGATCAGTAGCGTCTTTGCTAGTTGAATCATCATACAACCATCCTTCCATCTTACCTTGATATTTCTTTCTTTCTGCACTGTTTTCGAGTAGTTGTGAAAAGTAGGAGCGTAAACCGTAGTTGTTAGCGTATTCAACGGTGGTTCCTTCTATCGACATTTTCAACTCACTGAATAATGCATGCATTGAATCCCCCATCCACACAACTGCATCATCATCATTACCTGAAATATTGGTTCCATCATCTTGAACAACCGTGGCTTCAACTTGCAGAAACGAGTTGTAAAGATCTGTGTAATGTTCAGTGCTCCCTGACAAGGTTAACTCAATACTACCATAAGGATCTAACCTATCAGGTCTGATGACAACATATTCCGATCTTTCTACCGATATGTTTGTTGGTTCCGTAGCAAATACATCCAACGTTGGATTTATGTTGTAGGAAGAACCTTCCAACTTATTACCTGTTGTTCCATTTAGGCTAGCCATCTTTTGCGAGTGATGAATGCTTGAAGCGTTACCGCTTAATGAATATAGATATCAAGCTCAGCTGTCTTTATACCGGATTCTACTGCTATTAAAATATACCACGATTACCAACACCTCTCCTCTTCTTTCCACCTCTTGTTTTTCTCCTTTTCATTCTATCTGGACGGACTGCATTGAGCACATCTCCCCCCAGATCATTCAACTCTGCCAATCCCCTCTTCTTTGCTGACGCTGCAAAACTTTGACCATCGATGACATCACGCGCTACATTTCCACCTACAGACAATGCTCTTTTCCCCAAACTAATTGCTCCTCTTTTCAGCATTGGTGCTGCAGATTTAAGTAAACTTGAAAAAATACTACCAAGTCCATTTCCTCTCATATTAGGCATCACTCGTCGTCCGCTATACACTCCAATTCCATTTCCAGCTTGCATCTTGTAGTACTCATCAAAAAAATCTTTTGAATCCTCAGGGGTGTATCGTACCAAACTCATTATAATTCTTTCTCTCTATAGTGAACCGTCAACACAACCTTTCCACCATCAAATGGTATTCGTTGACCGTCGTCACTCGTTATAAGTACTTTAATCATATCACTATTTAGTGATGAAGCGTCAACATAGTGAGGATTTTTAAATTCTTGATACACAACACTATTCTTCTTTCCTTGAACTGGAACTACTCTCAATAAAGGTACATTCGTATCTCCTACCATTCTATTATCAACAATGTTGGAATAAACATACAGAGATGTTAAACCGGAATTTATATCAGGAGGTGTGATATTATTGTATCTACCACGAGGGTATGTAGTTTGTGATTCAAATCCAAAAATATATGCTATATCTTTGGAAAAGCTTATGGCAGTATCAGGATCACTGTTAGTTAGTAAAGCAGTGTTGGTGATCTTGTTGTAGGAGATGGCGAATTTCTTGTCTAAATCCATTTCATTCATTCTCTTTCGTATAATCTCCTCCAACTCCTCTATACTATCATATCTTCCATTACCGATTAGGATGAAGGACTTTTCGCTTTTACCGGAGACATTAGTCTTTTCTAGATATATTTTCCCTTCGGTAACATTTTTCCAATTATTAGAATAAGTCATATCTAGCAGAGCTACCTCCCATTTACCACCATTGATAACCAAATATTTATACAGTCTCACTGTAAATTCGGAATTGTTATTATCAGGAAACTCTTCACCACTAGAGTTTGAGGGTAAAGTTATCAGCATCGACATTTTCCCAACGTATGATGATTATATCAAGCGTTCTTTCCTTATAAACTATTCATCTACCCACTCGTTGAACTTTTCTCCGTATCCTAACCACTTAACCAGAATCTGTCTTTTACCTCTTTTCATTCTTCTTCCCAATATCTTTTCAATTCTGAAAATCGTGGGTTTTTTTACTTTTTGCAACTCTTTTTCGTAAAAGGTGCCATCAATCATCTCCTCAGCTAAATCTTTTACCCTATATACAACAGGTTTTTCATCAATAAGTACATCAGTGATTATAAAAATCTCAATCGTCCAATTCGGAGTGTATCCTCTTTCAAACGCTCCTCTTGCCTTACTTATTCTCACATAATCCCCAACCTTTAGTTTTGCTTCTTGAGTTAAACTATGTTCACCTCCTTCATACACACGATTCCATACGAGTTCTTGATTTTGAAAATTCACATCATTTGGTCTCATACCTATAGCACCATGAATTGTGTTGTTGTATGCATTAACCATTTCTGGTAAAGCATCAATGTATCTATCATCATCTTTATATGTCAAATATCTATATATCTTCTCTTTTAAAGTTCTGTTAAAACGCTCCACCATTGATGCCTTTATCGTTTCATTTTCGGTTGTAAAGCGCTTGATCTTTTTTTCCGCTAGCAGAGTCTTGACATTGACGTTGTCAAACTCTTTACCTTTATCAGATTGTAAAGCTTTATAATTTTCCCCTTCTAGTATTCTTCTCAATCCTCTTGCTACTACCGGTCCTGATTTGTTGATGAGCGGCACAGCCCAACCTTTTCTAGATAAAGAATCAATAGCAGTTAGTAAAAATGCTGTATTATTATTTTCATCTCTTCGAGATCGAACATCCATCAAATCTACCTGTAGCTGCTCCCCTATTCCAGCTACAATTGTAGGACGACGCTTAAACTTGGTTACAACTTTTTTATGTAACGTGTAGGCATCCTCACCACTCAACCATTCACGGATTCTTTTTTCTCCCTCTCGTTTTCTACGAGCTTTCAGTAAAGCTCTAGCTCCTCGTAGAGATGTATGTAATGCAGGATTGTAATACAACTCTTTTAGCGTGTCGATGTCCATAAATTAGTACCGGGAACGACCAACTTTTTCTTCTGAGTACGTGTTCGATGCGGGGATTTTCTGACAGTTGTGATTCCTTCATCAGTTAGCAGGCTTTTAAATCTACTGTAATTGGTATTTCCCGATTGTATTTTACCTCCTTCGGTTAGAACGTCTCGTAGTAAAGTTTTGGAAGTCCTAGGATTCAACCAACGTTCTCCAATTTTCAGTCTGTCCTTCTCCGAGTCGAATCTACCAATTTTACTCAGATTATTCAACATTTTGACAGCGATCGTTTGATCACTCTTTTTTTTTGTTAAATCAGCTGCTTTTTTTTCAAAATCTTTTAAATTTTCGCTTTCACTATCGTGCTCATCTTCTCCATCAGTAAGAAATGTACTTCCTAGTAAGGTTGTGTCTTCAGTATCAAACAACCTTCCTTTTATTAATTCCGTCCCAATATCATCATCATCATCAACCATTTTCACTGATTCTAACTCATTGTCTTTATCAACATTTGGTGAAAAGACATTAGGTTTATTATCAATAATTGTGCTATTGGCCAAAGGAAAAGTAGACTCTGTCTTTTTTTTCTTAATGAGATTCCAACTATCCTTTTGTGTCTGGTTTTGGTTATTTTTAATCTTTTTGACATCAGACAAATACCTACGTAGGTTTTCAACATTTTCATCTAACTTTTCGTATGAGGATAAGTCAGAATCATAAGCCGTTTCCAGTAGATCATTTCGCTTTCGCTTCATATTTCTCACTGTTATAGCTTCCATAGGATTATAATACAATGGAGGTCTGGCTTTCTCTTCCTTTACTACTGTTTTATCATCCTTTCTTTCTGTTAATCTATAGTATTCATCTTCAGTGAGTATAAAATTACGTCTGGAGAATGTTAAAGGCTGTCGATTCATCTTTTTATTGATGATAAAACAGATACAATAGGTGTTATAATAGCATCCAAAAGATTCCCTCTACCACTCTGAATCAAAATTTTACGCTTATCATCAACTCTCCCTCTACCACTAAGTTTATGTAGCTCCTTCTTGTAACGCTGCAACTCAATAAACTGCTCAGAATCAAGAGGAACATTACCTAATATAATATTTTTAACACTTTCTATCAATGATTGAAACAAATCTGAGTTAGCCTTTTCGACTATAGCGATTTTCCCTTTCTTACTCAGATCATCCAGAGCTAAAATCGCCATTCTATTTCGCATCATTCGTGTTGAGAGTTTCATCTTTATCTTCTCCCTCCGCCTAGCACACTTTTAAGTAACCCTGGAACTATATTGCTGATGATAGGTCCTAGTAGAGCGCCTAAAAATCCTCCTTTTTGCAATACAGCTTTCTTATCATCTAACGTTGATTTTCTTACTAAAGCGCTAATATCCTTCACGTTTCGCTGCAACTCATTATACTGAGATGATGTCAATGGTATCGTTCCATTTATAATAGCTTTAGCACATTCCATTAGAGTCATAATAAACTCCTTTTTGGCTTTGGCTATAACAGACTTTTGAATAGCAAAGGTTGTATTGTTGAGCGATAACAACACAGCTGCATTTTTTGTTAATTTTTTCTCCAAAGCTTTAGACATTATAATGCTTTCGTGTTGCGTCGTTGAATAACAAAATATGATTGAGGTGAAGTGAATAGTAATTGTATTTATATCCTTTTACTTGGGTACATATAATATCATAGGGAGAACTGATGTAAAATTTCCCAATAGTCTATGTTGATCATTCGTTTGTTGAGTCGTATCTATTCGTAAATAAGAGTATGGTTTCTTTGTCGCGTCTTCAAAAGCCTCTTGTACATATTTTATTTTTGATGGAAAACATTGTCGAGCCAAATAGGAAATAGAAGAAGCATCTCTAGGGTTTTTAAAAAGAAAAAAATAATGACTATTCAAGGAAATTGTACGATTTCCTTTTAAAAACAGATTCTGAACAATAAAAAACACACTTATGTTCAAATGATGACTATGTTTTGTATACAAAGCATTAGCATCAGCTTTACCAGAAACTTCATCCATGAGATCATCAATTATCAGCCATCGATTTTTACCATCTCTGGGAAAACTCACTGTTATATCTATCATGCCTTCATGAAAAATCACTCCTGATACATCATCAAAGGCTTTTTGGTAGGCTCCATAACAGTAGTGAATCTCTGTTGGTGGAGGGTGTGCTATAGTCTGACTAGCTTCAATCATTCGAAAAATCGCTTGCGTCTTTCCCGATCCTGTTGGTCCTGCAATCATTGCTGTAAAAGGAGATCGCATCCTCGGGTCATAATCTTCAGGTTTCCCATTCATCATAAAAAGATGTTCATCAATCAACAGTAGTTTCATTTATGGTTCCAACAGGAGAGTTTCTCGCTTTTTGTATTTTTTCCATAGCTTCTTCATACATACTAAACTCAGTAACACCTCCAAAAGTGGAAAGCCCTACGACAAATACCAAAATTATCATAATTATCAACGCTTTACGCTTCATACTCGGTAAAACATCTATCATATCACGTTCAGTACCATCAATAGTATCAACTTCATTCATCGGTCTCATCTCAACATCATCCTCTGTCGACATCTTAACTTCCAATAACCATACAATCTTATCACGTTTTCATTTATATACAATGTTAAAACTATCAAAAAAATCAAATGCCATACATGCAAAATCTATATGCCATATAAGTTCAAAATAAGTAAAAAAAATAATCAAAAACTCAAATGCCACTTAAATGCCACTCAAATGCCACTCAAGTACCCCTCAAATGAAATACAATATAAACTCGGCGAATTCATCCAACGTCGTAACCCATTGCATAACCTCCAAGGTCTAATCCACAAAAAAACACTTGGTAGGGAGATCTGCTCATATATTACTACTCATATGTAGGAACTCAACGCAGAA
>CALYOO010000770.1:0-17394 GCA_945261195.1 Cryptosula pallasiana
ATTCTGTTGTTCAATGACAAAACCTTCAATAATATCCTAGACATCACCTTGGGTGCAACATTTAACCCAAAACCCATGCGAGTCATTACATAAAGTTTACCTTCATACCTTACAGCCTGAAATCTTTGTAAATGTTTGTCTATATGCACTTGCAAGTATGCCTTCTTCAAGTCCAATATGCTGGCATTTTTACCTTGTAAACGCCATCTCCTCAATTTGTCCTGGCATATGGCAGTGTCTGCTCCTGGATTACTGTTGATGTAACTGTTTAGCTCCTTGCTATAATCCATTACCGGACGAACTTTCTTGGGTTTGTTAGGTTGAGCAGCAGCCATGAGTGGAATAATGCCATCGACCTTTCCATGGATCTGTTCATCATACAGCTGTAGCCAATCATTTTTAATCCACTGTTGAACTTCAGCGTCATATTCACTGCGCCTATCAGGATGTACAGTGTACTCATGGCATGTGTTACGTAACACCGGTTCAGCCTCTTTCCACTTCCATTTTACTGTCCATATCTTTCCATCAAATATTGCAGTAAAATCACTGTCATCAATCGTTAACTGCTCGACCATAGCTCCATTTTGTGACGACGGTTTACCAATTGCTACTGCAGTGACTGTCTCCTGTTGATCCCATTTAAATAGTGCTTGACTGTTGCTAGTGATGTGTACACCACCCAGCTTTGCAATGGCATCCATTCCCAGGATCATTGAACACCCACACACTAATGCTGGTGCTACCAAACAGTTCAATGTTACAGTCTGTGCACCATGTATCTTTACTCTTACATTCCCTATACTTGAACATTGCGTTGTTAACTGGTTTGATATACACATGGTCACCAACATGGTAGGGATTGCAACCAGTTTCCCGGCTTTTAGTATTCATTGACGATATATCTGGCATTCTGGTGTCATATGAGTAGATATGTTTCGCTGGTATTGTTCCCTCATCAGTTGGTGTGTTGTTGTAAATAAATACCATCTCTGCAATACTTCTGCCACTGCGTGTGGCCATCCGTTTGATGGTACGGTGGTTCCGTTCAACGATGCCATTTCCAGTCGCTCTATAAGCACAGCTAAATATTTGCGTTACACTCCACTTATCCATAGCACTTTTCATGTTTCCACTCTTAAAGCATGGACCATTGTCAGATAGCAGCTCTGTTACAGGGCCACGTTCACTGAAAAGTCTCTCCAACTGTGCTATAACAGCATCAGATGTTTCATTCCTTAGCTTCATCCATACAGCAAATCTACTTGGGCCACAATCAACAGCAGTCAAATACGGTAAGCCACAATAGTGTGTGATATCAACAGCTAGTCTACTCCAAGAATCTTCTACATCTAATGCTCCTTTCTCCCACCTCACTGGTGCTGGATCTACACGACGGCATACATGACAATCTTTAACAATCTGTTCAATGGTACTTTTATCTACTGAATTACCAAACTTACGTTTAGCTAAATACAATGTTCTATTGACTCCAAGATGATGTGCATCATGTAGTGTACGTGCTAACTCGTAGAACTTAGCTGGATGTGTCACCACTTCTAGTATTGTCCTCATAGCACTTCACAAGATCAGATATCTTTACAGACATAGTAAAGCCGAAATAGCTTGTAGATTCACATTTGACATGTATTGACTTGACCTGAGACCAAAACTCAACTAACTTCAACCATCAACAACATTAACATATATACACACAATGATAATAGAGGATTAGATGATAGCAATAAAAGCACACACTTAAACATTTATAATTGCAGTTTATCCTGACAAGCAATTCTACATCCTCATGGAAATATCCATACAAGCCACAATATCCGTACTAGACAAAAAGATATATCAACATCAAACTCCGAAAAAATGCGGATGTGATGAAACTTCGCCCATTCCTTTTTCACCAAAACTACCTTTATGTAACGCAGTTGCCAACAAAAAAACTCTGGCCTGGTAAATTTGTTTTATATGGCTCATATAATAACGGAAAAAAAAAATTCAACCATCTAGTATCAATTAGCAATGTCTATCAAATCTAAAATTATACGTAAATTGATATTAATAAATATTCAATATTATTCATAGGCACAGGAAAATTACCGAGTGGGGAGCATTCCTCGGAAGAGATCAGTAAGGAATGCCAACAACTCTTTTTCATCCAAGTCTTTTTTAATGTCAATTCCTATAATACAAAAAGACATCCATTGGCAATTTTCATTTTTGCATGATGAGATCATACTGAAACCATCAATATGCATTCGCAAAATCAAAGTTACACACTTGAATACACAGTATATGGTTTCATAAACACAGTGTGAGAAAAGAATGACATCAACCATGAATGACTAAGTGGCCCGCACCAACTTCAAACAAACTTGTATTGACTAAATATGTCCTTAGCCTAATTCCTTCATAATTTCCTCAAATTTTCTTACAGGAAAAATAGTTTTGTAAGGGCTTTCAATATAAATCTGGTTATCAACTAATGAACGAAAAATTTTTCAAACAGAAATTAAAATGTTGAGACTGGATACCCCATTTAATATATAGATAATAACCTTGTACAATATGGCCAGCTTGGTGAAGTCTGAGACGTGCTACTTGCACTGGCACTTGTTGTCATGAGCACTCCATCATCAAGCACACCTCTTTGGTAAATGTTTGGTATTTCTTTTTTGATCTGCATATACCCACAATTATTGAAACAAGATAATAACAAGAAAACGCTGGTGAATCAGTATCTACCAGGAAAAGTGGACAATTTTTGGGATAGCAACTAATAAAATATTGCTTTAGATAACATACGGTTCTTGTTGTCTTTGTCTGGAACTTGCCATGAAATTCCTCAATCGACTCAAACGGTCAGCGCTCATCTTGCAGGCCCTGAAATAACATTTATCAGCCTCATGATTGTTTCACATTCTCAGTGAATATAATCAGAATAATCTTTACACTAAATACTAAAAAAATACTGCTGCTAGCTAGTGACATTTATATTTGATTGGTGCAACAAAAAAGAGATAGGGTTAAACACATGCTTCGGACTCATTCTCCATTTCTACTTTTGTGTTTTAATGCTGCAGGTTTTACGTTATAATAGCGATGCAAACAATTATTTTAACAGGGTTGTCTTCTTCTGGGAAGAACTACAAGCAACCGCGATACCTCATAATGGTGGACTACATGTCTGACTTCATTGAGGTATCTAAGATGCAGGATGAAGCGGCAAGCAGCGTGATCAAAGCCTGTAAGGAGATAATTTCCCGGCACTGGATCCCACAGATACTACACAGTGACAATGCACCATACTATGTAAGCAATCAATTTAAAAGCTTTGCCCAGGACTAGAGATTTGAACACAAAGCAACCGTAAGGCTGAATCTGCAGTCAAGATAGTCAAAAACCTATTCAAACCAGCAGAAGACCCATGGAAGGCTTTGTTAGCGTGGCAGCCATCCCCAAACAGTGACTTTAGAAGTCCGGCAGAGCGCCTATATTCGAGAAGATTGCGGACAATGGTGCCAAAACCAGCAGAAGCGATGAGAGTGCAGACTCCAGACCTAGATGAGATAGCAGTAGCCTGCAGAGAGAGACAACAACGGATGGCCAATGGATACGACAGAGTCTAGAGAGATATCAAAGTTAAGGCATGGACAGCCAGTGTTGGTGCGCCAAATGAATGACAGAGCAGCAAAGTGGAGGCCAGCACAGATACTAGAGCCATTGACAAACCGATTGTACCTCATACAAAACGATAAAGGTAACATAATCAGAAGGAATAGAGTAGACATACAAGCACCACCACCAACAATAAGAAACGAAATACAGAGCCAGGTAACCCCAGTTTAAACAACCGGGCAGAAGAGGAGTGGTTCACCTGACAATCCAGCAGAGAATAGCAGAATGGAACGTGGCCAGGCCCCTCAGGAGATAACTGTGAGCAGGAGTGGACGCCGCATGAGGCAGCTGAACCAGCCCGACTACAAACACTGAGAGACAAATGCAGCAGAGTATAGATGCAGTAGCTGATGGGTGTAGTGAGTACAACGTGCTAGCTAACGCCAAACAGTCTTGCTCTATGAGTATCACCAACAAACATTCTTGAATAGACAAATCTAGCAACAGTAAGACATTGTCATTGAAAAATGAGCAAATTTCATCAGTATCGGCCACCAAGGTAATTGATAAAAACCCAAGCTTTGACGCTCACATAGACCAAATATGTAATGATATCAGACCACTCACGTATGTGCTACTCCGAGTAAAACGAGCAGGAATTCCACAGGATGTTCTCGTAAAATACTACAGCTCATGCATATGACCAAAGATGAGTTATAACTGCGCAGCATGGTTTTCTATGTCATCATTTACCAGCATTGATAAGCTAATCTGCCTGGAAAAGCTTATACTGAAAATCATATGCCCAGCACACAAACACTACAACGAACGCCTCGCTGCTATGAATATTACACCCATAGTCAACATCCTTGACAATATGTGTGTCAACTACGTGAACAAAGTTCAACAGCCTAAACACTGTCTCCATGTACTGCAAAATAAACCAGCCCCATCACTGTGTAGGTCATCACGCATCAAACAAAGACAAACTGATGTAAAATGTAGAACCAAACTCCGAGGCTCCACTGTTTTTCTCAAGTATGGAAATCAAGGTTGTTTGAAGTACTCTAAGTTAATTTTATTTTTCTTAATACTGAATCTTTTATTAATTAATCGCTTTTTTCAACTCAGGCTGTGATAGAATTTTAACTACTGTGCTGAAAACCTATAAGGGTTGGCACTTTTCTTAACTGCACTGTGCAGGACCAATGGTTGACAAATAAAGATTTATATATACTACTGGAGGAAAGTAGCAGGAGAAGCCCATGTTCACATTCCCCTGTCCCACCGATCCTACAGGATTACTGTGCATACATTGCGTTACACAATCTCTACTACAGTCATCATACGAATGCTCAACATTATGCTTAACCACAATATATACCTATCACATACAATTAATCCCTCGAAAGCTGATACAAGACCAATACCCAGAGTCTGAAACCGAGAAGAGGGGTGTTGACCTTACAACCTTGGTGAACTGGCAACAATCGTGCATTTATACCTATACCATTATGAGAGTTAACAGTTTCCGGCCGAAACCGTGAGGGAAGCAATATCTGTGTTGAAAATCTATACTCAACAACCTACCACAAATGGTGAGTTAATATAGACATCAGTTTACAATTTTGTCTAAATATTATAATTTCAATGCTGAAAAGTTCAACTTTGCTTGTAGTGTGACTTTGAAAATAAATACTTACTTTTACAGTCTCAATAATAACAAAAATAAGTAATAGTCACATATGGCAATTATTGATCATTTGAGAGTAATTATTTTTCTAGTTGCTGTGCGTTCAAGTTAATTATTATAATATTATTACTCCTAATTATTTGGACATTATTAGTTGCATGATTATTATTAATATTAAATTATTATTAAATATAGAAACATAATTGCAATCCTTGATTATTATCATCATTGGTAGCAAATCACAATCGTCACGATAATGGTTATATTAATGGTTATGATGTACGCATATACACACAAACAGTATATATATATGTGCATATAATGTTAGTAATTTATTGAATGAATGGTTGTGCAATGTGCGGGTATGTATGTGTACAACGACAATACATAATAATAATGCTCACAGTAGTTTACTATTATTATTCACTATACATGTAATAATAATTATAAATCATATATATAAATATATACATATATATATGTGTGTATACATATTTTTTAACAACAGTATTAGATTTACTTCGTGCTGTGCTCAAAAATCTTTTTACACCAACATATGAACTACAATGTTATTATTTTTACGGTACACTTACACTACTGCTACTACATAATGCATTATTTTCATTATTGTTACAACAAACAAAATGTTATTAAATATTATTAAATTAGTGTTGTATTACGGAATGTAGTGACAACAATCACAGACAGTTGTTGGTTGTAGTATTATAGCAGTTTCATTTGCATTTGATGTACGTTATTAAAAATTTGTTATACAATATTATTATAGCATAATGTTATATATTTATATAATATATATATATGATTTAGATACTCCAAAAAAGAAAAGAAATTTTTTTTTGAAGTTCCTAAAAATAGCTTCAGAGTATAGTATGACGTCTTGCCACCAGAATGCTACCAAAATTTTCCATGTAGCATTATTTAAAACAACATAAAAATTAATTTCAAAAAGACCTTACAGCACTAATTACTTTATAACTCTATGTAATTAGCAGGCGGATCAGTCGAGCATGACGTTATATAAGAATGCGTACGAGCCTTGTTTTGTAGTTGCTGCGTAGTAATAATAATGATAATTGAAAAAAATTATGTCACATAATAATATTATTATCATTATTACTTCCATATTTTACAGGACAACATAGGAACCATGAGAAGAAGAAGAGCACAGCCAAAGATGAAGATAATTTTTTTCTATCGTAGTACTAGGTATATATTTTTTCTATTCACTGTAACTTTAATAAAATAATAATAATAATAATAATAATAATAATAATAATAATAATAATAATAATAATAATAATAATAATAATAATAATAATAATAATAATAATAATAATAATAATAATAATAATAATAATAATAATAATAATAATAATAATAATAATAATAATAATAATAATAATAATAATAATAATAATAATAATAATAATAATAATAATAATAATAATAATAATAATTGTTGGATAACGAGTTTGTGTGTTATAGGAAGTTCAAGGTTATAACATAGGTTCTATCGGCATTGGCTTAACAAGGAATACGGGTGCACACACGGTTACGGGAACTTAGGCTAATTGGATAAGAGCTGAAGAGCGGCCTTCTTGAGTTGTTAGTTGATGGTGAGTAGACGTGTTTTCCTTGTGTCTCTTCATACCCTTCATCTAACATGGCGCAGTCGGCATAGGGCCTGGTGATATTGTTATTTGTGTGTTATTGGAATTATTTATTGGTGCAAGGGAGGTGTGTGAGCGGCTTTTGGTGCCGTGTGGGCACTAAAAGAGAGAGGTGTAGAGGTGCTAGGGCCGCGTGGGTCCTCCGTGGTGTGTGTGGGGATAGAGGTGTGTGTAGAGTAGAGGTGTTGGGTGTTTCAGAGCTGTGTGAGCTCTCCGTGTTCAGTGTTTAGGTGTTTATAGGGATATTGGTGCAGTGTTAATTATTTTTGGTGAAGTGGAGATTTGGTGTTGTTGTTAATCATTTACCGGGATAAAGGTACAGTGTTTATACGTGGTGTTAAGTATTTATTTGTGGCGTTGTGGTTGATTATTTACCGGGATAAGGGTACAGTGGAGTTATTACGTGACATTGAGGAATATTATTGTGTTGTGTTTAATTGTGCAGTGGATAAGGGTACAGTGGAGTTAATAATACGTGATATTGTGGATATTATTGTGTTGCATTTATTTGTGCATTGGTGGATAAGGGAACAGTGGATACCTTTTGGGACATTGTGGATTGTTATTGTTGTGTTGTGCATTGGCTATTACTGTGGTGGAGAGGTGCTACTGTATTGATACAATCATACAGATACTGCTGGGTGTTTACTGTGTTAATTAATTAGAACAGGGATGAATAGGAGACTTGACTTGTCGTCATTTCCGAAGCTAAGGTTAGCGGGTAGCAATGTGTCTGAGGAATTCAACAATTGGTTGACTCAGTATAGGGTGTCTGCTGAAGTAGCAGCTTTGACTTTGGGTACCGAGAAAGTGGAAATAGAGGGAGATGAGGTTGTTGTAGATGTGTTTAGAGGTAGGACTAAACTACTAGCCTTATTGAGTGCTATAGGTAGTGATGGTATAGGGGTATTGCAGTCACTGGGATTTGATTTAAATGACCAAACTGATGGTGGGTTTGATAGGGCTATAGATTTATTAAAAGGCCACTACGACCGTAGTGAAAGTGTCTATGTTAAGACAATGAGGTTTGTGACAGTGTCACAGGCTTGTGGGGAAGATGAAAGGGAATATTTACTCAGAGTTGAGAAATTAAGTAGGGAGATGGATTTTGGGCATAACAATGATGAGTTGAGGCAACGCTTCTCCGTTGCTTTAGCTGTTAATGGTTTACGGGATTCCTCTGTGCGTAAATTGCTTATGCAAGAGACTACACTTAGCTGGAGAGATTTAGGTACTAAGTTGGCAGCCAGGCAGTTGGCTATTGCTTCAGAAGAAATTCTGAATGCCTCTAGGACTGGCCGTTCGGTATATGAGGTAGCTAAGTATAGACAGGGAAGTCCACGGGAGGAGGTGGATAACAAAGTTACATACCGTTCAAGGGACAGCACTAGGTCTGGAGATGGTAGTGTGGAAAAGGGCTCCTATTCCCGTGGCCATAGAAGCCGCAGCCCAGGGGAGAAGAGTAGCGAGTATAGAGGGTATCATGACCATAAGGGAGATAGGCATTATAAGAGTAGGTATGGTGCGGAGTCTTATAGACACTGCAGCCCAGAGGGCAGGTATTCTCCTAGGTATGAGATGACGTCCTATGGACGTCGTAGCCCAGATAGTAGGTACTCTCCTCGATCACCTCGAGGTTCACCTACATCGGGTAGAAGGCCTGGAAGGTTTAGCTCCCCAACTGGCGGGGACAGCTGTTTCCAGTGTGGTAGGAGGGGGCATCAAGTCCGTCATTGCCCGGATGTAAGGTGTTTCCGGTGTAATCTGAGAGGCCATACCTCTAGGGATTGCAACAATAGGTGGGAAGGTGACAATATCAGGTCACAGCACAGGGATAGTAGTGGTAATGAAGGTTCTCCACGTAAAGTGAGATTTGTGAACAATGTTGTTGGCGATACTGGTAGCAGGAAATGTAGCATCAAACGCTTGGTCAAAGTAAATGGTAAAGAGGTAGAGTTTGTATTAGACACTGGAGCTGAAGTGTCTGTGGTAACTGAGGATACTGGCAGGTTTCTGAATTTGAGATTAAGTAACCCTGTTAATGATCTCATCGGGGTTGATGGTTCCAGGCTGAATGTTAGCGGGAAGTCAAATGTTTGTATTAATGACTTTCCCAGATCTATGGTGACGTCAGTTTATGTTGTAAAAGGGTCCTCTGTGAACCTGTTAGGTATTGAGGATATCAGAAAACTCAAACTGATGACCAACAGTGATGAGTTACGAGTTGAAGGCGAGTGTAGGCAAGGGGTATGGCAATGCAAGGGTACTGCTGTTATAAAGGACACAGTGGAGCAAAAGCGAACACCCATATCTAGTGGTGGTGGCAATGTCTCACCAATGCAGATGCCGCAAAAAGCTTCTGCTGGTACAACTGTAAAAGCTAGAGCAACTTCAGGGTGCGCTACAGCTGGTGCTAGGGGGTACAGCAGTGTGGTGAAAGGTAGACAGGTACAGGGTGAGAGCGAGGCGTTTGGTTGCAGATTGTCTGAGTTCTTGGTGAGTGAAGGTGTTTTGGGTGATGAGGACTATGCTAGTAGATGTGCACGTCTTGAGGCGGAAAAGAGAGAGGCTGAAAGGGTGTATCGCATGGCGATGCAAAGGTATGAGCAGTGTGTGAGGGAGCTCGAGGAAGAGCAGGAGTGTACCTTGGTGATCAGGCAGGCTATGGCCAAAATGAGGCAGTTGAGATCTGGGGCTGGTAGCAAAGCCCCATCGACGGTGGTGTGTAACACCCCGTCGAGTTCCACTGTGAAAGCAGTGCCCGCACCTAGTGCGGAAGGCTTTAGCGCCCAGAGGGAGGAGTCCAAGACCCCCTCGGGCACTCAGAGCAGTGCCAGTTGGGTGCACGAGGTAGAAGAGGTAGAAAGGGTGACCGGTGGCAACACCAGTGTCAAGGTAGAAAAAGGA
This sequence comes from Cryptosula pallasiana, assembly GCA_945261195.1. NCBI lineage: Eukaryota > Metazoa > Bryozoa > Gymnolaemata > Cheilostomatida > Cryptosulidae > Cryptosula > Cryptosula pallasiana. The sequence continues at coordinate 9,922 of CALYOO010000770.1, forward strand.
TGCGGTTAGGGAAGATACCAAGGAGGTTGACCCTGGTACGAGACTTCAAAGGGAAGATACTGGGCAGAGAATTGCTCTGGTTGACCCAATAGGAAGTGTGGTACAGGAGCAGTCGGGGCCGGCTGCTCCGAGGGATGGTGGAATTAACGGTGAACCCCTTGGGGTTGAGTTGGTGTCTCAGGATGTGGTTCGAGAGAGTGTTGGAGGTCCAGAGAGTCCAGAGGGCGATCTGATGGAGGTCTCTAAGGGTTCAGACTGAGAGCAGTGAGGTAACAAGGGACACTTGGTAAGGAGGTTAAGTATTAATAAGGTATGTTATCTGTTACAGGTAATTGATCCCAGGTATGTATGGTGTGAGGCTGATTTTCACCCCTGGTATTTAGGCTTGATGTATGATTTGAGGCTAGTGCTTCAGCTAACCATGATTAGTTAGGCTTGATCGCACGCAACGGTAATTGGTTCCATGGTATGATGTCAGCTTGATCGCTCACTGGGTTTATCAAAGGGGGGGCATGTTGGATAACGAGTTTGTGTGTTATAGGAAGTTCAAGGTTATAACATAGGTTCTATCGGCATTGGCTTAACAAGGAATACGGGTGCACACACGGTTACGGGAACTTAGGCTAATTGGATAAGAGCTGAAGAGCGGCCTTCTTGAGTTGTTAGTTGATGGTGAGTAGACGTGTTTTCCTTGTGTCTCTTCATACCCTTCATCTAACAATAATAATAATAATAATAATAATAATAATAATAATAATAATAATAATAATAATAATAATAATAATAATAATAATAATAATAATAATAATAATAATAATAATAATAATAATAATAATAATAATAATAATAATAATAATAATAATAATAATAATAATAATAATAATAATAATAATAATAATAATAATAATAATAATAATAATAATAATAATAATAATAATAATAATAATAATAATAATAATAATAATAATAATAATAATAATAATAATAATAATAATAATAATAATAATAATAATAATAATAATAATAATAATAATAATAATAATAATAATAATAATAATAATAATAATAATAATAATAATAATAATAGCAATAGCAATAGCAATAGCAATAGCAATAGCAATAGCAATAGCAATAGCAATAGCAATAGCAATAGCAATAGCAATAGCAATAGCAATAGCAATAGCAATAGCAATAGCAATAGCAATAGCAATAGCAATAGCAATAGCAATAGCAATAGCAATAGCAATAGCAATAGCAATAGCAATAGCAATAGCAATAGCAATAGCAATAGCAATAGCAATAGCAATAGCAATAGCAATAGCAATAGCAATAGCAATAGCAATAGCAATAGCAATAGCAATAGCAATAGCAATAGCAATAGCAATAGCAATAGCAATAGCAATAGCAATAGCAATAGCAATAGCAATAGCAATAGCAATAGCAATAGCAATAGCAATAGCAATAGCAATAGCAATAGCAATAGCAATAGCAATAGCAATAGCAATAGCAATAGCAATAGCAATAGCAATAGCAATAGCAATAGCAATAGCAATAGCAATAGCAATAGCAATAGCAATAGCAATAGCAATAGCAATAGCAATAGCAATAGCAATAGCAATAGCAATAGCAATAGCAATAACAATAACAATAACAATAACAATAACAATAACAATAACAATAACAATAATAATAATAATAATAATAATAAACAAAGCAAATAACTTTCTTTCAATATTATTATTGTTAAATAGATTGCTCTTATTATTACTGATTAATATTTTTCAACGTGTATTGTTAGTTCTGTTTTATGTCTGTCATCTAATAAAAATATAAATTACGTTGGAAAAACAAATACCATGTACCAATTTGATTTATTGTGGAGGAAACGTGCCTCGACCCTACAGCAGGTCGACCCCACGAACATTAGGCAACTGCCGAACTGTCTATGCTTACTACCGAACTGTTTATGTCTATTTACATTTATTATTATTTTTATACCTATACCTGTTTAGTCTTATATGTTTGCATTGCTTGCGTAAGTCTTGTCTTTTCATACATGTGCATGTTTAGCCAACCGTGCCACTAGGCACCTCCTAGTTCTATGTTTTACAATTCTATTGGTGCCAAGTCAGCCAATCTCATGTACAGGCGTGGCCTGCTTTTGTTATCTATCTGCCACTCACGATTATGTAACTTTTTGAGCATAAATACGAATGTCTTGTCAGAATAAACCAGAGTTACTGCCTACACTCTCACTTGCTTGTTTGGTCTGATAGCATAAGCGCACTTATGCTAAAGCACAGGTAGCTTAGCAGAAACAACACAAGTAAGCTTGCACTGATTGCGCTGGTAAAAGAACTTGAGAAGTTCAGCATTTGCACAAACAAAGTGGACAGGAGCATTGCACTGAATCAGTCGACTAGCAACTAGGATAAACAGTCAGTAGAAAGTGGTCAGTCGATCTCGACTCACACTGCACTTGACCTACGGGCAAGTGATACTGGAACGGTTATTCGAACGGCTAGGTCGACCTACTACACCTACTCCTCGGGATAGGTGGAGGGCGAGACAGATAGGCGTACACTGCACTGTTGTGTTTACTTATTACTGTGGGCCGTTGTACAGGTGGTCGCTACCACTCCTGACGGTAAATTCCTGTACATTATTTCAATGACTAAGGTGATCGTGTATTTTTCACAAATCTTTGCGTAAATCAAAACTGGATAGCAGATTGCACCGTAGTCGTCGACTCAAAAATTACCTGAAATAGAATCACTCAGATATGCCAAACGCCCCGCATTGCGTGTTGAATTCTTGGCAACAATCTAGCGTTTCCGCTCAAATCGCGGAAAAAAAGTTAAACAAAAGTAATTACCAATAAGTTTTAGAAACACCAATTTTCAACCATAAATGTTACACCAAATTAATTATAACATGCAGCAATGACACGATTAGAATTTTTCCGAAAATAACAAACTAGTAATACGCTCGGAAGTTGATCATGGTGCTCAGAAAATAATTGTTTTCAAGAAGGATTTCGAATTTTATTTGCCAGCTCCAGAGCCTAGCCTTAGAGTCAAATGAATTTAACACTTTGGCGGACTAGTATTACCTATTCTATACAGTTTCTTTTTTTTGTCTAGCTGCCTTGAATCCCAGGCTATTTGAAGTATGCTGACAGAAAGTCCGGGAAAAAAATGCCAAGAAATTATTTCAAGATAACTTCCGGAGAGATTTTCACCGATTTGGCTTCGCTTGCGGAAATTCCTGTACTATCTATATGATTTGAGCAAGAGATATCGTCTATTGGCCACAGATGCAGGAAGAATTACAATGTGTTGGTTGAATCGTTTTGTTTTTATACATAAACATCACTAACTGTTACTACTAAGTGTTGTTGATCCTTGTTTTTATTACTAGTTACAATTATTTTTATTATTCTTATTATTATTTGTAAAAGAAAGTATTATTATTATTATTATAATTGCTACCACAGACAGTTGTTAGTTAGTTGTATAGTAGTAGTTGTATGCAAATGAAACTGACTACTATACAACTAACAACTGTCTGTAGTAGCAATTATAATAATAATACTTTCTTTTACAAATAATAATTGTAAATAGTGATAAACAATAATCAATGATGATCAACAACACTTAGTAACAACAGTTAGTTAGTAATAATATTTATTTATAAAAAAAACAAACAGAAAAACAGTTACAATTCACCCAACATCATCGTCGTACTACTAGATTATTATTATATTATTATTATCATCATCATCATCATCATCATCATCATCATCATCATCATCATCATCATCATCATCATCATCATCATCATCATCATCATCATCATCATCATCATCATCATCATCATCATCATCATCATCATTATTATTATGTGTGAATCGAATGTTGTAGTGGGGCAATAATTAATGATAATAAATATATCAATATTATAATTGTATCATTATTATTATTACTAATATTAGTACTACTACTACTGTAACTATCACCATCATCATTAGATTATCATAATAATAATGATGATAATTGACACTGTCCTTTTGACAACAAATATCGTAGAGTTATCATCAGCAAAAATAAATCTACTCTCCAGCTACTACATAAATAAAATATTATTAGTAGTAAATAATAATTATTATGTAAATAAATGATGAATACAAATTAATAAATAAAAATTTTCTACCACTGCAAAAAAAACAGACAATGATCATAACGAACGATTAACATTCAACATGTACAAAAATAGCACATGAAGTTAATCAATAACGAGACAAAACCAATATCATGTTACTGTGCTAATAAGTAAGAAAGAAACGAGCATTGGATGGCTTTGAATTTTAATAAAAAAAAAGATTTTCTTGATCAATCAGATTCATCAACGATCAGACATTTCTAGCGCTGATTGGAACATGTGATAAAACCGGAAATGCAACTTAGAGGTTCATGATTATTTTTGACAAAAAGTTAGCCTGTTTTTGAGAAACAAAACATTACGGGTATTTTAAATTATTAGTAAAAGCAACGCCCACATCGTGACGTCACTGGTTTATGTCGTCGCAAACCAGCTCTTAAAATTGAGGGTAAGACGCAAAATAGTAGGGGTGACAAAACAAATCATAAGCATGGCACAACAAATAGTAGGCATACATGTAACACAGCAAATCGTGAGCGTAACAGAATAAATTGTAAGGGGACCGACAACTTCCAATTAACTTGACTATAAGACAGATAATGCTGAGGGTAGCGGAGAGTATCTTGAATATAGCAAAGCAAATTATGAAGGGTAGAGAAGTAATTCTGAGCATAAGAGAACAAATTATAAGGATAGAACAACAAATTGTAAGCATAAGAGAATGAATTGTAAGCATAACAGAATAAATAGTAGACATAAGAGACCAAATTCTAAGGGTAAGACAATGAATTGTAAAGGTAAAAGACTGAATTGTGAACATAAGAAAACAAATTTTGACTATGAAACTTAATTGTAAGCAACACACAGCAAATAGTAAGTAATTTTTGAGCATTTGGCACTCCATATCCGGCTGCTCCATATACACTTCGGCTTCAAGAACACCATTCAGAAAGGCTGTTGTCACATCCATCTGATGCAGTTTCAAAACATGTTTAGCTGAGAGAGCGAGTATCGTTCTCAATGACTCAAATCTGACTACTGGACTGAAGGTCTGATCATAACCCTCTCCAAACTTCTGAGAGAATCCACGAGCTACCAACCTAGCTTTATATCTTTCGAGATCACCATCTGCATTAGTTTTGATTCTGAATACCCATTTACTACCAGCAGTCTTTCGGTTCTCTGGTAACTTGACCAAATCCCAAACATCATTATCTATCAATGATTTCTTCTCTTGTTTCATGCATTTTACCCAGAGATCCTTATCCGCTATTTTGTTCACTTCAGCAACTGTGACAGGTTCGCTATAATCAGCTATGCTAACTCTATTTCCATAGAAATCTGGGGTCTTCTTCTCTCTTTGAGACCTTCTCAATACCTGTGGCTGCTCATTGTTTTCACCCAGTGTGTTTTCTGATTCACCCTCAGCTGGTGGCATAGTGACCTTTTTAACGACCTCATCTGTTTGCTCCTCGAAACTGTACCCAACCATGGCTTCATTTAACTCTACATTTCTACTGTGAATGATCTTTTGATTTTCTACATCATAGAGTCTGTATCCCTTCACTGCCGCTCCATAGCCAAGATGAATACATTTTCGTGACTTCACATCAAATTTTGATCATTCATCCTTGGCTATATGTGCAAAAGCTATGCACCCAAACCTTCTCAAATGTCTAACTGAAGGTTTTAATCCTGTCCAAGCCTCAAATGGAGTAAGTACTTTCAGTGATCGAGCAAGGCACTTGTTGTGAAAGTAAGTGGCTGTTGAGAGAGCTTCAACCCAAAACTTTTGAGGTAACTTAGAATCTACCAGCATACATCTAACTTTCTCTACTAAGGTTCTGTTAAGACGTTCAGATACACCATTCTGCTCAGGTGTTTTTGGAATAGTAAATTCATGTCTGATTCCTTCCAACTTTAGATACTGCGTGAATTTAGTAGATGTATATTCACCTCCATTATCTGTTCCCAAAACCCTTCAGTCTACCAACTCTCTCTGCATGTGCTAGAACCTTGTCTCGGTTATCTCTAATTTGACACCATCTATCATTGAAATGTGTATAGTTTCCACATTCGGCAGCTTTTGCAACGCTGATAAGATTGTAAGACAGACCAGGAACAAACAACACATTATTGAGGTAAGTTGATTTCATACATTGATTCTGATGCTTGATATCAAGCCTTACTCGACCATGACCAATAGCCTCCAGTTTTCTGCCATCTCCCATTGTAACTTGTACTGGCTCTACTAAGGCAGTATAGTCAGAAAAGTAAAGCCTGTCCTAGCACATGTGGCATGTAGCTCCTGAATCAATGATCCACTGATCATTAATTGCGTCATGACCAGCAAGAGCATGTTCTGCAATCAGACCGCTAGCCTCACTATCGCTGTTACTATTAGACTGCCACTTAGCTTCAGCTTTATTTACTTTATGTGAGCGAGATTTGTGCGTATGCCGACTCTTTTCTCTGGGCATGTCAGTGTCATTTGTACAGATACGTTGTATATGACCAACCTGCTGGCACTTGTAACATTTAGGAGGTGGCCTCCCAGCTCCGCCTCTAACCATGATAGCACTTTCACTACCAGTATTTAACTCACTGTAGTTGGATCGCTCTTTGAGATTTGTTTCCTGATGTAGCAGTCTTTCAGTCACTACCTCCATCTTTTGAACTTCACTATTTGCTTCTAAGGCAGTAACAAGAACATTGCAGCTATCTGGCAAACTGGCTAAGAGGGTCACAACCTGTTCTTCCTCATCAACTGGCGCTCCAATGACGGAAAGCTCATGAAAAATTTCTGTTATTGTTTTAATATGAGCACTCATTAAATCACTATCCTTGAAATTTAGAGTATTTAATCGTCGTCTCAATGTTAGCTTGTTAGACCAAGTTTTCTTCTGAAGCTGATTTTGTAGGTTTTTCCAGACATCTACAGGATCTGTTGGATCTCCGAGTAAATACAACAATGCTGGGTCTACAGCCAAAACAATAACTGCCAAGGCTTTATCTCTGTGTGCCATAAACTTTACATACTTGTTTTCTTAAGTAGTTTGATCTGGTGCAGTTTCCTTCTCATCGACAATGCACCATAATCCTTCTTTAATCAGCATCATGCGACACTGAATTTTCCATGTTGCATAGTTCGCACCTGTCAGCAGTACAATTGTTGATGACCCTTTAGTATCCATTGTGTGTATTACAGTTAAATATATTGTCCTGGGTCCATAACCTGTTGAGTTACTACACTTGCATTACACATAGATCCAACTTGCTGCTTGCCAGTAAGAGCTGTATTCAACAAGTGAC
>CALYOO010000771.1:0-17291 GCA_945261195.1 Cryptosula pallasiana
GGAATGGCAAAAGAGCTGCTGTCCACAGGTTGAGTATATACTACAAGTGTGGACGGCAGCTGTTATGGCATTTGATGCTTCATATATATATATACATGTAAATACATGTATATATATATGTATACATGTATATATATGTATACGTGTATATATATGTATACATGTATATATATGTATAGATATATGTGTGTGTGTGTGTGAGCGCGCATGTATAATTATATGCACAAAACTAGTAGTTATTCACCAACTTAGTTACATCTTGTTTTTTTTCCATTCTTATACAGGTTAGCTCACCTAGGTTTGAGACTTTATGGCAGATAAGTAAAGGAGTGGCTACACAGGCCGATGTTTTGCATTGGAAGGCTTTGCGATGGGCGTTCCTGATGGGAGTGTCCACTTCGGCACATCATGTGGCCTGTTTGTGAGCATAACCAACATGTTGGTCTATGCCCAATGCCGAACAAACATCGGCGTTCTCTGATTGGTTGAAACAAAATATTTTGTCAAACCCATCAAGTTTAATCATTTACAACGCATTTCCATTAGAACTTTTGTCAACAACGAGCATCCACTGCAAACTCCGAAGGAACTATTATATTATAATAATAAAATTTGAATAGTGAATTGATTTTACAAGGCTCATAGAACAGTGGTAATGGGGTTGTGACATTAAGAGTTGTCTCTCTTGGAACTTTCTACATCCAACCGGAAGTTACCATCGTTCGTAGTTTAAAATATAGTTACTTCATGCAGACTCAGGAAAGTTTTTTCCTGATAGCTTTCACACAGTCAATCAGATACTATAATGACATGTCCCTAAAATAACTTGAAACTATTTCTAAAATCAGCAGCGTCAAATCCACCTGCAACAAAAGAGATTTATATTTTTTTATAGTTTTTTATAGTTATTATTTATTATAAGTGTTATCCACGGACCTCCGGTGCTTGCCGAAAATAGTAACAGAGACGATGCGTCCTGTAATAAAAACTATTCGTAGCGATTTAGACTGGGGTTATCCCCTCCCCGCATAGATAGACATCCAACCGGCAATGCAAATCAATCACCCTCGCTCTTTGAACTTTGAGGTAAGTTACTTTTGGAAACATTACATCTCGAAATCTCTGATCCAGCGCCTGCCAGTAGTAAGTACAAACTTTTTGTTTTTTAGTATTATGAAAGTAAATATAAATTAATGTTATTGCTATTTGCAAATAAATAACAGCTATAAATTATGAATGATTATAAATAATAATAATAAACACCATACACTGTCTGTGACTACCTACTACTACCACTACTACTGTAACTATCAAGCTACTACTAGTCCAAGTTTGTTACTACTAGTCTAGTAGTAGCCACAGTGAGCCATGTATGATTGGTAACAAACAAGAATTGTGTTAAAAATAATTAAAAAAAAATTATAATAATAATATATATAATACTGTATCAGTATTTACTGTATTATATATATTATTATTATAATTTTTTTTTTTAATTATTTTTAACACAATTATTACAATTCCTGTTTGTTACCAATCATACATGGCTCACTGTGGTAGTAGCTAGTCCTGCCACCTAGTAGTAGTAGTAACAACCATAGCCAGCCTACCTACTACTGCTACTACTACTATTATCTATTACTTAGATAATAATCTACTAGTAACTAAACTACGAGCTAGCCGACAAACAATGGTGCTGATGAGTCACTGCCCACCCAGCATATTATTATTATATTATGAACTCATCTCATAATAATGATATTATTATTATATAATAATACTACTGAAACTGGCTGCGCGACAATCATGCAGTGAAAACTGCCAGAAGCTGAAGTCGTGTGTGCACGGCTGGATTTTAGATTTATTTTTCATTGCGATTCCTACCTACTACTAATGATAATAATGAAACAAATCATAATAATTACCACCGTGTCACCATCATCATCATCATAAGTGCCATCACATACCTGCAAACTCCCACGCATTAGGAGTGATACTCAATCATTTCTCCTCATTCTCACATTCTCACTCATTCCCTTTTTAACAAGAAGAATTATTTTTTGTATAAATATTTTTTTTACCTGTCATCATGAATAATTGTAATCAATCGATCATTGTTGTTATTTAGTTGCTATTATTATTTGTTGATTGATGAATAATAATAATACTCATTACTAATTATAAGTATTATAATTTCATTACATATATTAATACTACCTGTAGTAGCTAGTTTAAATTTTTAGATAGGTCTATTATGACACACACCCACACACAAATATATTTTTCTATGGCTGGAATGCAGCCAATTTTTCATAGTAGTTGCCATTTATTTATCTTTACAGAAGATGTTAGTTTGATTTTATTAATTGTAAGTCCATACAATTTTCGTTGGAGATATCATTTTTAGAGCAAAGTGGCAGACAGCATCCACGGTTATAATAATTATGTATGCTGATGATTATGATGCAGCGATTCATTATAGAAAAACGTGCAGCAAAATCTGATCACAGTTAAAGCAAAGTAGTGTATATTTTATTCAAGAAAGTGTTATCACAACTTCTTATTGCGCTTGATATTTTTTTATTGTTATTATTGATTGGTATAGTACTTATTATTTGTTATAATAGTTCTAATAAAAATAATAATGAATAATGGTTATAGATATTAATTATTATTATAGTTGTTACAACTAATGAGAAATTATTATTTGCTGCTATTATATGTAGTCGTTATTATGTATAATAAAGAAGCGGTAATAATTAATAATATTACCATTCACTATCACTATTACTCAGAATTATTTTTTATCAAAATTGTACTCTTGGCAGGTTAGAATTTTGAAAATAATTTTCACTTGGAAGCTAGCAACAGTTGGCTGTTCGTGTATATACAATCTTGTACCTGATTCATTGACATTGCTCGCTTTGTAGGATGTTACAGATTTAATTGGCAACCACTGACCGCTTTTTTCTGCACTATTACTTCCCAGTGATAGTTACTGTTTTAGTTCAATTATTAAAATTTTATTCTTATTAAATAGTTGGTAATCATTATTGCAGTTTGCGACGTTTTCGTTCCCAATTTGGTACTTTCGCGAGGTTTTTGTACCCAAATGGTCAATCTCACTCAACCAAATTTCAATGTTGGCAGGTCTGCATCATCGTCATCATGCCACAATGTGCTGTGCCAGGCTGCCAAATACAGAATGGTTTCCAGTTTCCTAAAGATGAAGAGAAGTCAAAGAGATGGGTTGTAGCCATCAAGAGACAGAGGAGAGGAACGCTTGGACAGCTATGGATCCCTAACAAGTATGCGGTCATATGTTCCAAACACTTTACAGAAGATGACTACCAGCTAACTACTAAAGATGGTTAGTGTTTTCCTTTTTATTATTGTGTTTAGTCTGGCCACTTGTTAGTTTTTTGTTCCCCATAAAAAAGATTAGATGTTAAACAACAACAAAAAATGCGACTGATCGAGTAGTAAAAAAGTTACTTTCATATCACAGCGAGTGTGCCGCTCCAATCATATCTACCGCCAGTTTCTCGTCCTGCTATGAAACATCGTGCAATTTGTGGGAAAAACATCTCACCAACAGCAAGTAAATACCTTGATATGTTACTGATGCATTTAGTCGTCTGATACTACTACCTAATTTGGATATTTTACTAAACCAGCTAGCTGGATTTGAACAAAGATATAACCATTATTTTCCTCGGGTTTTCGTAACTAAATATTGCCAATAAGAAATGTTTATATTTTCGTTTCTGTCAGACACTGTCCAATCAGTTTTCTTTCTCTAGGAATGCCAACTAAGAAGCGGATACTTCTTCCCACCGCAACGCCCTCTCTTCATCTACCCAAATCGGTGGCTCAAACCAAGCGTCCGGCTGTCCCTTGTCTTTATCTACACAGATCTGCTGCTAAGGCTAAACGCCTAGCGCGGGGAGAGTTGTCCAGACGTGAACTGAAGTCGAAGCAACAGTTACTGAAAGATAATTGCTGCAACAATTTGTATGGTATGTATAATAAGAATTGAGAAGTCTGAAACTCTGGAGCTACTGCCTTGAATTCCGATGAGTTTAAATAATCGCATAATGATAGCTTGGTCGATATTGTTAAAGGTTGTGCAAAACCGTTTTTAAAAGCTAAATTTCTGGCACGTTTTCAATCTGCAGGTTTTTTTGTCCCATTCACCTAACCTTAGTGAAAATAGCGTATTTTATTACCAAAAACTCGTAAATTTTCCTCCCTGTAATTATTGCCAACTGACAAAAAAACGCCTTAGAAGTAGCTGAATTGAAAAGAAGTGAGTTGTTAATGCAGCGTGGTTATTCTATGGTATCGCAGATAAAATAACTACGGTACCGAAGTAAGCGCAAAACCGGAACCGAAAACAGCAGGTACCGCCAAAAAATTGCAGGTACTGAACCGCACGGAAATTTGGGTACCGGCTCAGCACTAGTATTTTTGTACAGAAAATTAATTATACTATTATCTGAAAATACTGATTAATAATAATAAATATCGCTATCATTATTAATATAAAAACGATAATGATTATTAAATAACGTGATTACTATAGATAGCAGGGACACCAGCTTCAGAATCAAACCTGAATGGTTGCACCTGATTCTGACCAAAGTCATCGCTGCTCACATTTATGTTGAAGTCCTATGATGATGAAGATATATTATTACTGAAATAAAAATTGACGAATGAAAATGTTGGAGCCGTCTTTATTTGGTTAGAATTTGAAGATACTATAACAATTGGTCAGCGAAGCCAACCGCTGTTAAATATTTTTTCACAAACTGTCGGTTATTTAAGGCGCACTCTGGGAAGCAAGCGTGGTATCCTAGTAGCAGCTAGGTAACCATAGGTTCGCTGGTTTTGATGAAGTGCTCTGATTAAATAAATACCCACGATAGCTTAATCAGCTCGTACACGACACAGTGTCTTATCAGAGAATTGTTTTCCTAGACAAATTTATTTTTTCCTCCAAAGTTTGCCTTAGGTCTGGTAGATAAATCTCAAAAAAGTTTACATTTGTGTAGTAAAAAATGATGCAGATTCGAAATGACAAGAATAAATATCTTGAGAAACCGCAATTTACAACCCTTAAAGCCTGCTTTCCGTACATGTTGCAGCCAAATCGCGGTTGATCGAAGTTGCTCCACTACTGCGAGCCACTGCATCGTAACACCATACACATGAATCGCTAACGAGGCATTAGCGCTTGCGCACTGGCTGTTGCTAGGACAACTCTTAGTTCACCATGACAATATTAAATAAGTGATTGGCTTATTTTTTAAATTTAAAAAATGTATATAATAATTATTTATTTCTAAAATTAATAAAATACTATTGAAAAATTGAAAAAAATTATCTTATTTCGCATAACAAAATGTCACCAAAAAATTTACAACTTTGAATAAAATCAATCATTCCAGCTCTTATGGTTATAAAATACTTAAGTAACCTTTTATGACTTGTATTAACATTTTTATTTTATTAAATAATGCTGGGAATTTATCAGTTTTTCACCACGGATCTTAGGACGGATCTTTCCTACTGTCTCCTGGCTCACTTGGGGTAATGACCTTCACACAACTCTTGTGAAAGAGTTAGGAAAGTAGCAGCTTCAGCGATACATCATAATTCACATGAATCCCAGCAATCTCGCAGCGCAACCACGTTGCACGAATTTTGGATTTATCCAATATTCGCCCGACCTGGATTTACATAGATTGCAATGGGAGCGCAACTCCTTGCACGTGACGTACGACGGGCTGCTACATGTGTGAGAAGCAGGCTTTACAAACATAGATTCATGTTTTCTGCTTTGTTATGTTTGATGGCTTATTTCAACCACTCATAAGTGGTGGTATGCATTGAAGTCTTAAATTTTCTGTAATTGTTTAGGTGAAGCTTTCGAGCTAGGTGCTGATGTTGATATTGCTGGTGAAGATATTTCCACTGCAAGACAATTATCACCCAATAAACAATTCGCCGAATCTTCTACCCAGACCCCTTATATCATGGGCGATGGTGTGGGTATAAACCATGATGATTGTGGAACACAACACTGTACTCCCCCTCTCAGTTATGAAATGATGGATGATAAGATGATTGCCTACCATACCGGTTTGGAGAGCAAACTAAAGTTCCAACTAGTTCTCCAATCTTTGGGTGATGCAGCATATGACCTTAACTATTATGTGCCACATGAGAAACCTTCTGTATCCATCAACAACCAGCTCCTCATCATGCTAATAAAACTGCGCCTCAACAAACCTAACATAGAATTATCAATGCTATTTGGGATACCGGCTCGTTCTGTGAGTAATATTTTTTACACATGGATCAACTTTATGTATTATCAGTGGGGAGAGATAGACTGGTGGCCAAACCAGGGGACTGTACGTTTTTTTGCACCAGACGGGTTCAAGAGATCATATCCTAAAACACGTGTTATAATAGACGGCACTGAATGTCCACTATCTAAGCCTGCTAAACCTCTGGCGCAGCAAATGACATGGTCAAGTTACAAAAATCGCAATACTGTCAAAGTACTAGTAGGAGCAACTCCTGGTGGGCTCATATCATATGTGTCAGAGTCATATGGTGGATCTGCATCAGATCGACAAATAGTGGAGAGGTCGAACCTGGCATCAATATGTGATCCAGGAGATGAGATAATGTCAGATAAGGGATTCAATGTAGAAGACCTGTTTATTCCTCAACAAGTACTAGTAAACATTCCGACATTTTTCAAGAAGAAGAATCGAATGGATGGAAAGACTGTTCAGAAAGATCGGCAGATAGCATCCAAGCGGGTTCATATAGAAAGACTGATTGGACTGGCTAAAACTTATACCATGCTTCGTTCTCCCATGACTGACATAGAGGGCAGTATGTCAACACAGATATTGACTGTTATATTTCGGCTCTGCAACTTCAGAGCATGCATCATTCCAAGACATGCCTAAGCCACAATGAACTGTTTCATTCGCAAGACGATGCAACATCTCCATAAATAAGTTTTCTTTTTATATATGTTTTAATCTTGCTAAATAGTGCTAAGAAAACCATCGATATTGAAAACGCAAAATAATATACTATATTTTTTTATGAATATAAAGTATTTATAAGAAAAATTCATGGAGATTCTCAAACAAACTTGATGTGAAATGAGTTAAGTAAAAGCCAGCGAAGTTGAAAAAAAACGTCTTGTATATGTATAATATTTATAGGTGTATTACAAGTTTGATTAAAAACACAAAAATTCCTTGAATGTATATTCTAATCGGCTAAATTGATTTACATGAGATAGGCAGCATAATTCCGATATAATTTCTTCTCAAGCAATGCCGGTTTGAAATGTGTGAAATAAAAGTCAGACAACTTTTCGAAACCATCGTAGTTATGAAACTTTCATCACGTTTAACCACAAATACACGAAAGTCCTTGAATGTATAAATGCAGAAGTGTGCCTCACTAAAACCAGTGCAGAATAGCTGACCTTGCACCTGATAATAGTAATCATGCTCTCGTTTCAAGCCATTAATATCTAGAAAGGGTACTGTTTTATCTGTAATATGTTGGTCTCGGATCTTATAAGGACATTTCACTTCTAGCACAATGTTGCTGCAAACTAAACCATCAGGTGAGGAACCCAAAAATGGGTGAGTTTTTGAAATGACAAAGCCACACTCTGATACTTCGCAACCATACTGATCAGTGTAGATTTTTTTTGCAGTGGCCTCATGAATAATCCCGTGATTAGTGCCTTTTGTGCTGAATTGCCTTGGTGTGATTAGGGTGGCTATGAGTTTGTTAATATCTCTCCTGTTGGTGATCTTACATATTTCACCAAAGCGCGATGAGCCAATATGAGTTGTCCTAAAATCATGCCACTGTTGACATGATGCTTGTTTTCTGGTGAGCTCAGCCACCCTTTCTATGTAGTCTGCAGATGTGGATTCCAGCTATATTAAAAAAAACTTTGTATGAGTGTACATCCTATATACAAATTACTTACATGAAGCACTCAACCACGAATTGCTATTAACATTCGTGAATGATGGAGAGAAAGCTTTGGTGGCCAAGTTGTAAGTTGTAAAGATTTTAGTTAAATTATTGTTTGTCACAGCTGTGTAATTTTCCACTCTTTGTTTGTTGGTCATTTACATTTTACAGTCTATAAATAATGTCAGGTATCTTGACGGCAATGAGCAAAGATTAAGCGACTTACTGTACAATGACAGCGTTTTTTTAAGTGTGACTCAGTTTGAAAGCAACATATTTTAATCTCATGATCACATATCAAATCACAGGGTGCTTATTGCAGGTATATTTAAGATCATGTAAAGTAATTTGCGTATGGTCAATCAGCTGCTATAACAAATTATTATAAATACCAATCGCATTCATTTCATTTTATATTTACTTTATATCTTTATAGGTTGAACTATTGTACGATTGATCTATTGATCAATTGATAAGTCAAGATTGATCTACTAGATGCCAACGTTAAAGCTTATACAGAGATTGGTTGAGCATATAAATAACGAAAAGAAATAATACAAACATTTTTACAAAAGAAAAAAAGAAAATCATGCAATCTGTGAACCTCAGAGGATATCGTTATGAGTAGATGAATGAATATAAATAGATTAAGTGAACAGCAAACATTCGTAACAAGTATGCTAAAAATGCAATAAAATAAAACATAAAAACATGTTGAATAACATATCGGGTTGATATAAACTCACAACAATGTAAATAAAAAAACGAAAATTAAAACCTGGTCAAGAACAAACAAATTTACCCACAAAACCTCAAAACTGAAACCCCAACTGACTGATACTATACGTGGCACAATATGCTTATATTAGGAAAAAGATGAATATTTACTTGGAATGAGTGAAAATGTAAAAGTGAATCATGTACAAAATATGACACTCGAGGTTAAAACGGAAGGTCTTCAAGCAATGAATAAATGTTTAGAAACTTTTATTATTAGATAAGTTGTTGACAAAATGAAGATAAACTACCCGCCCCATCTGAGAGTCAGGTTGTCAGGATGTTGTAATAGCTGTTGGTACATTTACAGATCGGTGACTTGTGGACTTATTGTTGTGTGATAAATGGGTGAATATGGCAATGAAACTGTCCCGAATGCATGTGTAGTCATTTGCTCTTTGATGCAGGCATGTTGTACTGTACAGGATTTCACTCTGTGGTAGCTTGGCCTTGACACCTGTACGTCCTCCCGTCACCAATTGCAGGCTCTGCTTAAGTAGTGGCACAGCTACGACTTTCTGCTGACTCAGTGACTAGTCATTACTGACTGTTAGCTGAGCCGGCCAGTCTCACTACTGCCCTCTACAGCCGAGGCCGAACAATGTTAGGCAGGGCCGAACAGCCTGGCTAGTGTGTTGTCTGATTGCTATACTACTTGTGCAAGAATGTATCGTTATAGCAGGCTATAGTGGATAGCGTATTGCAATGTGTGGTATAGTGCGCTGTGAAGTGTCTTGTTAGACAAAGTGACTTCTGAGAGTGTGCAGGGTAACTCTGATTTATTGTATCAAGACAAGACATTTTATAATAAGCTGTCACACAAAGAAAAGGTATAAAATATAATGCTAACACACGCCTTATTTAGTAATGATTGGCTAGTCTATATCAGTAGCACCTCCTTGAGTAAAATAGATAAAAGAGTGGTTACACCCATCGACAGTAATTGGGTGAAGCTGGCATAGAACAAAAGAGTGGTTCCACCCATCGACAATAATTGGGTGGAGCCGAGACATAGAACATAGGATGTAAGGTAAGACAAATCTGAAGGTACATAGAACAACATGAAAGGTAAGGTAGAATAACTCTATGAGGTAGGGTGTTCGTATTGACGGAGCTAGGGCTATGTTTATGGCGTCCCTTACACGAGCCGCCCCATTGGCGACACTGCCAATGAAAAATAAGCCATAAACGGGCTTACATGTCTCTGTTTAAGCTCCTCTGCTCTTGCCGCATCTTTGTTTTTACGTCCTCGGCCTCTTGCAGCAGTTTGTAGGCTCCTCTAGTTAGCCGATGTAATTCTTCTTCCATTTGCTCTAATCTCCTGATGCTGTCTCTTCTCCGTCTGACTTTCTCGTGTTCGTTGTCCAGCTGTAGTGACGATCGCCAATGTCTGGGCTGTCGGTGCGTCGTGCTGTTGCTCTCTGGCGTTCTCCTCCTGTGTTGAGGGGTTGTGGATTTTCTTAGAGTTGTCTCCCTTCTCTGAGGTGGTGGTGTTGTAATCATATTTTTCTTTTTGGTCGGGGGGGATGACTCTAACTTCTCGCCTAGTCGTTTCTGTATAGGTATTTGGACGAGTATTTGTTCTTGTTTTCCTTCTTGGCTTGGTGTTGGCGTGCCGAATTCGGCGGGATGTTGCCAACCGCGTACTTGGCAGAATTCGGCATAAGTGTCTCTGTCTACTTCATAGAGCGGCTTGTTGGCTCCGCCATGCTCTTCGGCTCCGTGGTGGCTCTTGATATGTTTGACGATGGCATCACGTGAGGGGCTCTTCTTGCCGCAATGGCAGAAGAAGAAGGTGTAATGTTGCCTCACGTGATATATGATTCTTTTCCTGGAGTGGCGTAAGTTGCACAGGCGGCATCTCCATTCATCGTCCTCTGTTCCTACTTTTTCTGTTGCATCTTTGATGGCTCTCATTGTTGCGCCGGTGAGCCATATCTCTCTTAGTTGGTTGAAGTTTGGCTTTTTCTCTGTGCTGTCGGCTACAATAGAGATGTTGTTGAGCCGAATTGATGGAGTGGTGCAGGCTGTTGTCGTCGTCACCTCCTTCACCTTCTCCGTCACCTCCTCCGCTTCATTTGTTGATTCAAGGCAGTGGTGAGTGACGATATTGTTACTGTAGGCAGTTGCTTACCACTTTCTGTTGTTGCTGGGCTCCCGACAGCTGTACCTCTGGTTCTAGCCATTTCTTCTTTGAGCAGTGTAGCTATCTGTAGCAGTGCAGAGTGGTGTGCTGTGTTCTCTCGTGGTTGATCGTCGAGTGAGCGCTGGTGGATTTCCCATTGTTCTATAACGAGCTTGTTGGCGCTGTTTTCTTTTGTTTGTGAACCCCACGTGACTGATTCCTGGGGGCGTGGTGGTGCGGTTGTTGGTACGAAGTGGTTGTTGTGGTTGCGAGTGGGGGTTGTCTCCCTTTGTCTCGAGGGGGAACAACTCCTAGTTTGCTGTCGATTTAATTGTTTTCTTTTTCGTATCACTTTCACCCACTCGTTTCCGCTCGGGTTTTCTGCTGGTTGTTTTCTTTTGTCGTCGTTTTCGGTTCTCGTCATTTCTCTGTCTTGTTTCTGGGGTAGTTTTTCGCGTAGATTTTGTTTAACTGGTCCGTTTTGTTGTAGGGGGGAGCAACTCCTTGTTCTTTGCCAGTTTGTTCGTTCTCTCGTTCTGCTCTTTCTAGCAGGTTCTATTTCTTCGTTCTGGTTCGAATTTTTTTCTGTTTTTTTGTTGTTGGTGTGGTAGGCTGCCTGTCCCCTTGTCCTTCCTTTGTTGTGGTTTTGTGTTGCTCTGCCTCTACTTCTTTCTCCTTCTGTAGCCTGGTAGCAGTGGTAGTCTGCTAGCCGCTTTGGCTGGTTCCTTTCTCTTTGTGGCCGGCTTAGCGGAGATGTTTGCACTGGTCGGCCAGTTAGAGCGGGCCATTCCTCTTCATTGAGGGCAGGCGGGGGTTTATGGCCGGTGTAGGTGGGGGGTGGGGGGCACTCCCCCATCTCCTCCTGTGGCTCTTCTTGGATGGCCGGTGGCAGGTCTACTTCTGGTTCTTCCCTTTCTCTTGGCCCTTCTTCGCTGGGTGTTGGAAGGGTTGTTGGTAGGGGGTCCCTCTCCCTTTCTCTTGGGCTACTGGGTCCTCTTGGGCTACTGGGCCCATGTCCTTCTCCCCCTGGACTCCAGAGTCCACTCTCTTCTGGCATGGGCTCTACGGTACTGCGTGGCATGAGCAGGTCCTCAATAGTGGGTTGCTCGTCTCTCCTGGGTGGTGGTGGTCTGAATGGAAGGGTCGGCAGAGGTAGTGGCGGGACTGGCTCGTCTAGTCCCCGTGGCTGGGGTGGCTCCTTCCGAGGTCGTCCTCTCCGAGCGCCTTTCATATTAGGGCGCATGGCGGGCTCTCTACATGGGGGGCCCTGCCTACTTCTTCGTTGCAGGTCCGATACTGCCGTAAACGCTATCCATTCTGTATGGACCATTGTCCATTCCTGGCCACCTTGTACGTGTGGTTGGGGAAGGCTTTCAAGACCTGGTAGGGGCCCACAAACCGGGGCTGCAGTTTCGGGTTGCTCCCTTTTACTCTTCTCTTGTTTTCTAGAACTACTAGTTCTCCTTCTTGAAAGACGGGCGGCTCTTCGCTCTCTTGTTGTCTCACCTCTTGCTGCTTGTCTCGGAGGTATTGGTGGGCGGCCTGCAGGTTTTCCTGGATCTCGGCGGCGTACTCTGTGATATTTTGTGGGTCTAGGGATGAAGGAGTTCCTGTCAACTGGTCAGGTAGACGAACTTCTCGGCCTAGCATCAGCATGTTTGGTGTCTCTCCAGTGGCTGAATGTGGTGTTCCTCGACACGCCCGCATGATCTGGGGAAGGAGGCCGTCCCATTTGTCCTGTCCTTTTGCTAGTATTAGAGCACGTAGGGCATCTCCGAGAGTGCGGTTTTGCCGCTCAACCATTCCATTCCCTTGAGGGTGGTAGGGGGTAGTTCTGGTCTTTTTTATTCCCCAGAGGCCGCACAGTTCTTCTAAGAGCGTAGATTCAAACTGGGCTCCTTGGTCAGAGTGAAGTTGCTCGGGGAGGCCCGAGTAGGCGAACACTCTCTCGTCTAGGGCCGTAGCTACAGTGGGTGCAGTGGCGTCTGGCAAGGCGATGGCGTCCTGCCACCGAGTGAAATGATCGGTCAGTACTAACGCCCATTGGTTCTTCCTTTTGGTCAGCGGTAGGGGGCCCACTAGATCTACGGCCAACTTCTGGAACGGCCGGCCGGCGAACATGCGCTGTCTATATGGGTTGTCTGTCTTTCTCCCATTCTTTGCTACCTGGCAGACTTCACACTCCTTGATCAGCCTCCGGACGAGTGGTGAGATACCTGGCCAGTACCAGTCCAGCAAGACACGTTGTCTGGTCCGGTGTACGCCCGCGTGTGCCAGACGGTGGGTGTCCCAGATGACCTGGGTGCGTCTGCTGGGTGGACACAGGATGCACTGTCTGGGCCGAGTGAGGTGTTGGAGTAGGAGGGTGAGTGTCCCATCAGGTCGTATCGTCATTGCACCACGTCTTTCATACAGGATCCGTAGTTCTGTATCGCCTTCTGCGAGCTCTCGCTCGGTTATGCTTCCAGGTTGTTTGACCTCTGCATACATTCGTGCGATCGGTCCTGTCCCTTCTTTCTGTTCTCGCACTAGGTCGGCCGTGGCCTGGGGGGGTTGTACGATGGTGAGGTTGACCTGTTCCTTGGCCGGCGCTGGTGGCCTCTCTCCCTGAGCGAGCTCGGCGTGTGTGGGGCCGCCATCTCGCTGCTCTATGGCATTACATTGCCGGCAGTCTATGCACTGTCCTCTGCGACTGAGTCCGTCCGCATTGCCATGTTGGACTCCTGCCCGGTGCTCTAACTTGTACTTGAACTCGGCCAGCGTTTCTAGCCACCGAGCTATCTGGTTGGAGGGTTCTTTTCGTCTGCAGAGCCAGCGTAGGGAGGCGTGGTCTGTCCGCAGTCGAAACTCTCGGCCGTAGAGGTAGGGTCGGAAGTGTTTTACTGCCTTAATGACGGCCAGTAATTCTTTCCTCGTCACACAGCAGTTCCTCTTGGCTGGTGCCAACGTCTTACTGAAGTAAGCGATGACTCTCTCTCTGCCGTCTTGGTGCTGGGACAGTACTGCTCCAACTCCTACCGCGCTAGCGTCCGTATCTAGGATGTATGGTAGGCGGGGGGTCGGGGTACCCGAGCACCGGGGCGTGTGTCAATCCGTGTTTGAGCTGATCGAAAGCCGTCTGCTCTTTCTGGTCCCATTTCCATGGCACGTCCTTTCCGGTGAGCACAGTGAGGGGCTTTGCTACTGTGGCGTAGTCAGGGAGGTACTGACGGTAGTAGCCTGCCGTTCCTAGGAAGGCCTGGAGTTCCTTCATCCCTCTGGGTGTCTCCCATTGTCTGACGGCCTCTACTTTCTCGGGGTCTGTTGCTACGCCCTCGGCGCTGACCACGTGGCCCAAGTATTTCACTTGTTCCTGCAAGATCTCACACTTGGAAGGCTTGACCTTTAGATTTGCCTGTTGGAGTCGTCCCAATACCTCGCCCAACCTCTGCAGGTGGCTCTCGAAGTCTGGAGCGATGATGATGACGTCGTCCAGGTAGAGGAGTAAGGTACGCCAGTGCAATCCCTTCAAGACCTTCTCCATCAGCCGTTGGAAGGTAGCTGGAGCGGATGTTAGGCCAAACGGAAGTACCTTCCACTTCCAGAGTCCGCTGCGGGTAGTGAAGGCAGACTTTTCTTGTGCATCGGGGTCCATGGGCACCTGCCAATAGCCGCTTGTGAGGTCCAGCGTGGAGAAGTATTTACTCCCGGACATGGCATCGAGGGACTCGTCGATGCGTGGAATGGGGTAGGCGTCCTGCCTAGTGATGTCGTTGAGCTTGCGGTAATCTACGCAAAACCGCCAGGAGTTGTCCTTCTTTCTCACCAGGACTACCGGGGAGCTCCAGGCGCCATCAGCTGGCACTATGAGATCTTTCTCGAGGAGGTCCTTGACTTGACGGTCCGCCTCTGCTTCCTTTTCAGGCCCCAGGCGGTGTGGAGGACATCGAATAGGTCGTGCTCCTTCCACGGTAGGTATGGAGTGTTCGGCCAGGTGTGTTCGTCCAATGTCGCCATTGTGACTGCTGAACACGGCCTGGTACTGTAGTAGCAACTCCCTGAGTTGTGTCTCTTGCTGGGCGCCTCTGCATCCCTTCCGAGCTTGTGTAAAAAGCTCCTGAAGGTGGGGGGGAACCTCATTGCCCTCCGTCTGTCGTCTGACTGGGGTGGGGGTTTCGGCCAGTGTCTGAATCCCTTCTGTCTCAATTCCAGTGAACATGCCTATTACTTCCCCCTGCTGGGAGTCTCACTGTATCTTGCGTCGGATTCATGCACCGCACTAGCACCCGTCCTTGTGAGTCAGGCTGGTTGACGCTGGTGGCCATGGGTATTCCGCCTTCTATACTTTCAATCACCCCTTGTGGGTAGGTCTCTCGCGAACTGAGGTGGCATCTGATCGTGGTTTCGGCCTGGGGAGGCAGCTCCGTCTCCTGCCGCACTTGAACCTTTGACACTAGGTTCCTTCCATGTCGATCGGTGCATATCAGTTCCTTTCCTTGCATGACTAGTATCGGCTTGTCGAATCCCAGTTGGCACTGCTGGCTTGCCAGGAATGGCATGCCGAGGATCACATCTTCATTGATCTGTCCGACCACGAAGGTCTCATCAAACTTGATGTGTCTGATCCTCCCTTTGAGTGCTAGCAGGCCGTAGAAGGGAAGTCTCGTGCCGTCGGCCATGAGGCCATGCGAATCATACTCTTGCAGGTTTCGTTGGACATGTTCTGGTAGTCGATCGAAGATGCGTTTTGCCAATAAGTTGGTATTGCATCCGGTATCGATCAGGTAGGTCACTGCTTCTCCTTCCACCTGTCCAGCCAAGTAGTAACTGGAGAGATAAGGGCGTGTAACATTGTTGAGTTGCAGAGTGACTGGTTTCGGACTGCCTTTCTTGTCCTCCAGAGGGAAGGTCGTCTGGGTCTGTTTGTCTCTCATCCTGGGCCTTGATTTCTGCTGCTCTAGAGTCCCCGTCTCTTCTGTCCCTGCTATCGCTGGCTCGGCTAGGCCGGCCAGGCTGGCGAAGCGATTGGACAGCGTGATCGGGGGGCTAGTCAGGAGGTCCAGAGAGATTTTCACCTGCGGCGTCTTCCTCTGTTCCCTAGGAGCAGTCTGCTGGTCCATCTTTCTGGTGGTGGTTGCCCGTCTGCAGCCAGTAGGCTGTTCTACTGCTGCGGGCCGTACCTGTTTCCCTGGCGGCTGGGCCAGGGGGAGGTCCTACACTCCTTTCGGGTGTGACCGACCCGCTGACAACCCCAGCATCGTTTTGGAACGTCCTCTTTCTTTCCGGCCTTCAGGCTGGCAATCTCTTTCCCTAGTCCTTCCACAGTGTGGAGGAGTTGTGTTAGGGGGTCTTGTACTTCTTGACACCGGCTGCTCTTCCCTCTGAGGTGTTTCCTCCTCCTCCTCAGGGTCGGCCTCTATGGTCCTGACGTGGGGTCCTCCCATCGGCTGGTGGGGTATTTGCAGGAATTCATGCCCGGCCTGTATGGCCTCCTCCAAGCTCTGGGGGCGTACTGCCAGCAGGTGACGCTGTAGGTACGTGTGCCCTAGTGTGCTATGGAAGGTTTGCAGTGTTAATTCCTCTCGGTTCTGTCGGGGGAGGTTGCCATGAGCTGCCTCGATGAGACGTTCTACGGTGATGGCGTGGTCCCTCAGGTTGTCTTTCGGTGACTTGCGGTAGCTGAGCAGCTTAGCTTGCGCTTCTGACCGAGTCATCCCAAAGGTTGCCTGTAGGGTCCTGATCACATCTTCCGTTGTCTCTCCTCTCCCACATTGTTCCGCTCGACCAGTCAATGCTTGCCGCAGATGAATGACGGCGTCCTCTGGTTGCCAGCGATTGACCTCTGCAACTTCTCTGAACCTGTTCAGGAAGTAGTGGACGTCTCCGTCAAACTGTGGTGGCTTGAATCGATCTCTGGTCGTAGCCACTGTCATCCTGTTGAGGATGTCAGTCAGCGTGCCCATCATCTGTAGACTGGATGGATCTCTGTCGATACTTGTAGCTCTCCTTCTCTGTGCCATCTTGTAGCCGTTCTTCTGGTGCGGGAGTCTCTTGTCAGTGGGTGTTTCAAATCCCACTGCTGCCACCAATGTACAGGATTTCACTCTGTGGTAGCTTGGCCTTGACACCTGTACGTCCTCCCGTCACCAATTGCAGGCTCTGCTTAAGTAGTGGCACAGCTACGACTTTCTGCGGACTCAGTGACTAGTCATTACTGACTGTTAGCTGAGCCGGCCAGTCTCACTACTGCCCTCTACAGCCGAGGCCGAACAATGTTAGGCAGGGCCGAACAGCCTGGCTAGTGTGTTGTCTGATTGCTATACTACTTGTGCAAGAATGTATCGTTATAGCAGGCTATAGTGGATAGCGTATTGCAATG